>LOEQ01011188.1:7631-24584 GCA_001685075.1 Bramus lutescens
TATGTACACTGTAAAACCAAATCTAAGGTAGTTATTTTGACTCATCCTACTTTGGCAGCGTCCTCTCTCACCCCAGTACTCAGACAAGCTTCCCCTGGGATCCCTCCACTTTATTAAACACTGAATTCCTAGAAGGTGATAGTCAAAGACATCACCAGTGGGGAGCCAGACCGGGGCGGTGGCCCCAGGGTAGTACTGCTGTGTTAGAGTAAGGATGGTCTTGGGTCCCAGCACCTAGACAAATGCTAGGTGATTGTAACGGTCTGCCTATAGTCTCAGTTTCCTGTGACAGAGCTGGGGTCCTCGGAGCCCTCACCCTATAAGTTGGAGAGTCATCAAGGGAGATAGCTGACATCCACCTCATGTTTCCATGTGCACACATGCATGCACATGTGTACAGTGCTCACATGCACACGCACCACATGATAAAAATGTGAGTAGGATATTGTGTGCCTGTAATTTGAGATAATAGCAGAAAGTTGACCTAAGATTTTTGGTTTTGCATGGTGTACTGTAAGCACTTGGTAGGAAAAGGCACATGGAGTTCCCAGTCATCCAGGGCTACATAGGGATGTAGTCTCAAACTACAAATTTCAAACCCTGTCTCAAATTTAAAAAATTAAAAATCTGTCATGAAGTAAAAAGGATTTTTAGTAAAGAGATGTGAGATAATGCCAAGACACATCAGGAAGAGCCATAGGTAATGTGTACAGTCGAGTTCAGTCTGACTAAACAGGCTGGGGGCTAAGATGCAGCTCGATGTCAGAGTGCTTACCTAGCACACATGAGCACCTAGTTTCACTCCAGATTTACAGAGATGAGTGTGCAGTTGTTGAAATGTGTACTGTAGTGTATAGACATATTTAGGTGTATGTGCGTNAGGCACATGGAGTTCCCAGTCATCCAGGGCTACATAGGGATGTAGTCTCAAACTACAAATTTCAAACCCTGTCTCAAATTTAAAAAATTAAAAATCTGTCATGAAGTAAAAAGGATTTTTAGTAAAGAGATGTGAGATAATGCCAAGACACATCAGGAAGAGCCATAGGTAATGTGTACAGTCGAGTTCAGTCTGACTAAACAGGCTGGGGGCTAAGATGCAGCTCGATGTCAGAGTGCTTACCTAGCACACATGAGCACCTAGTTTCACTCCAGATTTACAGAGATGAGTGTGCAGTTGTTGAAATGTGTACTGTAGTGTATAGACATATTTAGGTGTATGTGCGTCTAGACAGGTACTATTCCTTCTGAGGAGAACTGTCACTGTATTAGGGACTTTTATAGCCCATTGGACTTTTCAAAAGGCATTTATTATTTTTGCAATTAAAGATTCTTGAAATGCAGGAGAAATGACTCCAGCAACTGTGCTCTCATGCAGGATTGGTAGGCGGTCATATGGAGAAGCTCACACGCGGGCACCCCACCCTCCTGTGGGTGAAAGAGGATGTGCCTTGTGGCAACAGGAGTTCTCAATTAGCTCTAGAGGCCTGATTNTGGACTTTTCAAAAGGCATTTATTATTTTTGCAATTAAAGATTCTTGAAATGCAGGAGAAATGACTCCAGCAACTGTGCTCTCATGCAGGATTGGTAGGCGGTCATATGGAGAAGCTCACACGCGGGCACCCCACCCTCCTGTGGGTGAAAGAGGATGTGCCTTGTGGCAACAGGAGTTCTCAATTAGCTCTAGAGGCCTGATTTCTGGAAACATGAAGCCAGCCCTAATACATGAAAGCTGGTGACAGCCGGAGGAGTTTCCACCGTGCCAGTACCCAGTAGGTTGTCAAGGCAACTGCATCTGAGACATATTCCTGGAGGCCACCCCATCATATTCGGTTCCCTGGTCATTCCTTGGCACTCCAGCCACCACTGTCTCTTTGAGAGGTACGTGCTGTGCCCATGTGACAGCTCTCTGGTATTAAAGAGCTGAAATAAAACTACAGTTGCTGAGGCCCACAGTGATTGTAACTGCCTGAGACCGTCTCTGGCATATCCTGAAGCAGAACCACAGTGAGGAACAGACAGTGATGTAAGGTTGCTGGGACATCTTAGCCAGTAGAGACAAGGCCTGAGGAGGACACCAGATGCTGAGAAGACACAGTTGACATGGCTGTTTTGCAGGGCAAGGTCTGCTCCGTTGAAGTAGGGGCATGGCAGTCTCCTAGTCTCTACCCTTTCCAGCTGGAGCAAGAACTTTAGAATCACAGGTGAATTTTTGGAAGTACACATTTCAAACTGATCTTCTGGCTACAACACAACAGTTTTGTTTTTCAAAGGTGTGAACATACGTTGCCAGTTAGGACCAACGGAAGTTCCCTTGTCATTTAAAACATGGATCTGGGGGCTGGAGAGATGGCTCAGTGGTTAAGAGCTTTGCCTGCTCTTCCAAAGGTCCTGAGTTCAATTCCCAGCAACCACATATGCTCACAACCATCTGTAATGACATCTGGTGCCCTCTTCTGGCCTGCAGGGATACATCCAGGCAGAACACTGAGTACATAATAAATAAATAAATCTTAAAAAAAAAAATGGATCTGACCCGAGCTATGTTCGACAGTTCTGTGGTGGTCAGTACCAATTGAAAACGTCATCTAGAGCCTTCGACATTTTTTTAAATATTATTATTTTACACGTATAGGTGGGTCGGCTGTACCACATGCCTTGTGCACGAGGAGGCCAGACAAAGGCATCAGATCCTGTGGAACTGGAGTTTCAGACAGCTGTGATCTGGGAATCAAACCTGGTCTTCAGGAAGAACTCTGAACCGTCTCTCTGGCCCCAGCACTGGCCTTGCCAGGAATGTACTCACACAAAACAACTAAGTCCTTGTTTTCAGAACTATTTATTTTCATTCATTTTTTTAAACAAATTTTCACAGTCTCTGAAACAAATTATTTTAACATTCCATTGGTCATTCTCTATAATTTAATATTTTCTTTAGAAAAAAAACCAAAAGAAGACAAAACTTCAGACCCTAGAATTTGAAAAGGGAGTGGCATTGTGTGTGCCCAGGAAAGCCCCTTTCCAAATAGGGCAGCGGAGAAAATGGCTCCATGAGATTCTCCCAGGACCATGTGATTTGCAGATACTTTGAACATGGAAGGTTTCTTGGGATCCACCTCCATCTCTCTCTGGTCATGAGGCTTAAGCCCTGACTCCCAGCCAGGGGTGTCGGACACCACAAGCTCCCACAGCAGAGAACAGCAGGCTTCTGAGAGGCATGTTTCCTCGTGTCTTCTGTTCCCCAGTGGACCTTGTGGAAACTGCCCTGGTCCAGTGTCCTCTTCCTCAGCCTGCTGCTAGGAAACGGGGCACAGGTGTGGGTGTCAGGACATGTGTACAGGAAGTGGCGGGGTGAGTGCCTCTGAGTCAGGTGCACACCGGCTGCTCCACTGCCGCTGCCTGAGCCCCCTCTAGCCTGCTGCAAGCTCCTTTTGGAACACAGCCCCCGTCCTCTAGCTCTGAGGAGAGGTCTCTCAATGGCTTCATAGGTAACTCCCATTGTAAAGGATTATCCTCCATCTTTAGGAGTTCGGCCTGCTTTCCCTCCCTCAGAGGAGGGGGTGGGAAGCATCTTGGGACCCTCCCTTGAGCATCAAACCACCCCTCCCAACCAATTGTATGCAGCTCTGCCCTATGGCATGTGGTTTTGTGGGGAGAGGCGAGAGCATACAGATAGGGAAGAAAAGCTTCATTGAAGCAATCCTGGAAAGTCCTCATTGCCTCGGTGCAGACTGTTGTTCTGAGGCCACCTCTGCCCATATCCCCTCATCCCCTGCTCTGTAAGACACCTAACACGTTCATTGGTTCCTAGGTGAACTTTGGTGGCCCTCTACCTTGGTTGTTGGGACTTGAAGAGGAGAGGAAGTCAATATTTATATCTCCCCAAGGAAAGAACTTTTAGCAACAATTCCTTACCTGCCGCATGGGAAGTTGAACAGATGTGGGCATTGGGGACCCGAAAGGAGGGAGAGTAAAAGGAATGTTGCAGCACATTTTATCTTTGTATGCATGGCTGCTGCCAAGGGCCTGCACATCATGGCGGAGCGGGAGCTTTAATCTGCTGAATTTAGCTACTGAAGCAAGAAGGGGGTGTTGCCTGCAGCTGTAGCCTGGTGAATGGAGGCTCAGAAGGGGGCATTGCCTGCTGCTGTAGCTTGGTGAATGGAGGCTCAGAAGGGGGCATTGCCTGCTGCTGTAGCCTGGTGAATGGAGGCTCAGAAGGGGGTGTTGCCTGCTGCTGTAGCCTGGTGAATGGAGGCTCAGAAGGGGGTGTTGTCTGCTGTTGTAGCCTGGTGAATGGAGGCTCAGAAGGGGGCATTGCCTGCTGCTGTAGCCTGGTGAATGGAGGCTCAGAAGAGACCCAAGGCCAACCAACCCAGAGCTCAGCTGCAGCCGTGATAACCCAGGTCAGTGAAAAAAAATTAATTCATTTTTTAAATTTTATTTATGTATATATGTGTACACCATGTGCATGCATGGAGACCAGAAGAGAGCATCAGATCCTCTGGAACTGGAGTTACAGAAGATTATGAGCCATTGTGTGGTTGCTCGGAACTGAATCTGGGTCCTCTGCAAGAGCAGCAAGGGCGCTTAGTGCTGATCCTTCTCTCTGGCTCTATCCCAGGGCACCTTAGACCGCTGCTACTCAATACAGCACTTTTCCACATAGCTTTCCAGAAGCTTCAGGGATTCTCATGCTTTTCTTAACTGCTCTGAGACATCTAGCCTAATGCTGGCTGCTCCTCATGTCCTGTGAGGTAGGTGAGGCCACATCTTCAGCCCGGGATCTGACTGGAGGCGAGTGTTGGTGACCGGATAGGATGAAACTGAACGAAGCCTGACCTTACAGTAGTTTCCCGTTGTACCGCCCATCTAGCTGCCTTGGTCAACATAAGTCACGTATTCCTCACACTAAACCCAAGGTTAGGCCACCTGATTAATTTTGTGTGAGGGAGGATGGGAACGCCATCTCCTGTTTCCCTGGTGTACTCAGTTCGGCTCCCTGAGGTGCAGCACTCAACCTCATCAGACCGGCTCAGAGCCTCAGGCTTGCTCACACTGTCTGCACAGTCATGTGTATGCGATGGAAGATGGAGACAGAGGCTGCAGCAGTTTGCAGGCAGACACAGAGAGCACGTCCCAACGCTGGCTGCATAAGCCTCTCTGCAGACACTCTGGCCCTGGAGACAGGGACTCCTCCAGCAGGCCAGCATGGGATCAAAGCCAGTACTGCAAGCAGCTTCTGGTGCCTGCCGGTGTCATTGGTTAAGGACCAGCATGGCCCTGAAACTGCAATCGAGAAAAGTTCCCAGCCGAAAGCCTCAGTTGATCTGTTCCTATATGCAAGTCCTAGATCCGGCGTCCTATAGTGAGCCACCACCTCACTCCAGCAGCTTTCTGATCTTGCAGCTGTCTCTGTCAGGAAAGGATGGCAAGAGGCTGCAGGGAGGATCGCCTCGGTCTGTTCCTTCAACTGGAAAATACTGTTTTTCTCTTGAGGTAGCAGTGTAATTGGGCTCAGTCTTGGCTAACACTCAACATCTTTCATTTCAAGCTCCTCAGGGGTGCTTTCTGTGAAGGAAAAGACAAGTC
This sequence comes from Bramus lutescens, assembly GCA_001685075.1. NCBI lineage: Eukaryota > Metazoa > Chordata > Mammalia > Rodentia > Cricetidae > Bramus > Bramus lutescens. The sequence goes on from LOEQ01011188.1 coordinate 13,225, forward strand.
AAAGGGCTGGGGAGATGGTTCAGCTGGTTAAATGTGCTGTCATAAGAACCTGAAGCCAGGGCCCCAGAACCCATGCACAAAGCCCCAATCTGTAATTCCAGTGTCGGGGCATTGGTGAAGACAACAGAGTCCAGGATTTATTGGGCAGCCAGTGATCTCCAAGTCAGAGAAACTGCCTTAGAAATAAGGGGTGGAGTGTGCTTGAGGAAGACTCCCAGTGTTAACCTCTCACACACACACACACACACACATACACACCAAGAGGTTGAAAGCTTACCACACAGTGCTTTCTTACAGCAAATGAGGTAACAGGTGCCACCTCTGGACTCACACACATGAAGGGATCATCACAAGGCCCAGAGCGTCTCCTATGAAAGGATCATCACAAGGCCCATAGCGTCTGAGTTTGCGTACCCTATGAAGGGATCATCACAAGGCCCAGAGCGTCACCTCTGAGTTTGTGTCTCCTATGAAGGGATCATCACAAGGCCTAGAGCGTCACCTCTGAGCTTGTGTCTCCTCTTCCTTTGGAATTTATGCACACACTGGTTGCAGACCCACATGAAGCTGATCAGCACCACAGCCACAGCGGCCAGCAGAGCAAAGAAGACAGTGACAAAGTGGAGGTCTTCATAGCGGATCTCTGTGGGACAGGAGGGAAGGTAAGGTCTCTCTCTACTACAAAGTTGCCCACCTGTGCCTGTAGTTCAGGGAGCCCTGGGCTCTCTTACCAGACACATGCAGCATGATCGTGCCAAACTGTCTGCTCCCCAAGTGCTCCGTAACAGTGATGATGTAGTAGCCAGAGTCCCTCACGCCCACACCCAAAAGCTGGATGGAACCATTGTCGAAGGTGCAGACTCTGTCTGTGTGGCTTTGGGAGACATTGGCTGGGGTCCCTGGCTTCCACTCCACGATCTTCTGCTCACCCCAATTTGATGTGCACTTCCACTCGATTGTGGGCACTCCATGGCAGGAGTACTCCACTGACAGCAGGATGTCTTCTTGGACAGTGGCATTGATGGCTGACCGGGGGATGGACAGTGACACCCCATGACCTGTAGGGCACACATTTGAATCTACACTTGAATCAACTCATCAGTTTCTTGGTGAACACCTATTGCGTGCCAGCTGAAAAGGCACAGAGCCCCCCACCCCCACCCCAGTTCTGTTATTATATTCAGCAGGGGCTGGAATACTAGGGACCAGTAAACAGAGCAACCTGTTTATTGTTAATGGCCAGTGCTCTGATGAGAATAAGCAAGGCTAACAGTGAGCGGTAGAGGGGATACAAGATGGCTTGGGAAGAGCTGCATGAGAGAATGCCATTTGAGCTCAGACCCAGCGGACAAGCAAGAGGAGGAAGCCCTGTGAGGGAAGATGTGGGGTAGACATGTTTGGCCGACGTAAACAGAGGTCTGAAGCCTGTGTCCTGAGGGTGATCAGGGTGTGTTTGAAGGCGGCCAGGTCACTGGAAGTCAAGGAGCCCTGGGCAGAGCTTAGCATACAAAGCTAGAGAACTGGACAGGAGTCTAGGCATGGCAGTAGCTCAGACATCATGGGAACGGCAGGATGCCTTATGCTAAATCAATGATGCTAATATTGGCCATGAGAACAGCTTGGGACCTGGGGGTAAGCATGGGAAAAAGAAAGGCCACCAGGTGGTTATTACAAGAGAGAGACAGGAAGTTAGAAAGGCCAGGGTGGGCCTGGCAAGATGGCTCAGCGGTTAAGGGCACTGACTGCTCTCCCAGAGGATCAGGGTTCAAGTCCCAACACCCACATGACAGCTAACAACTGTCTGTAACTCCAAGATCTGACACACTCACACAGACTCATATGCAGGCAAAATACCAATGCATATAAAATAAAAGTATATAAACAACAACAAAAAATAAAGGGCAGGGTGATTTAGGACCTGCAATAGGAAGTACATGAGACCGAGCTTGATGATCAGCTGGGTATGGGTGCAGGTGTGGAGAGCTGCGTAGTGCTGCGCCTTAAAGATGGCGCCTGTTTCCGCCTTCCGCTAGCCCGACAGCGAGTGCTCTCTGTGATAAACAAGTCCTNCCCTTCCCGGAGAGAGAAGAGAAGATTGTTCAAGGTTCCTGAATAAACTGCTTATAGAAGAGCCTGAGTGTTGCGTCTTTCTTGCTGGTCGAGGTGGACATGACATGCAGGGTTGGATAAGGCAGCGGCATCAGCAGAGATTTCTGCTGGCTGTGTGAGGGAATAGCAGGGCCTACATTGAGTACATGGGTACTGTGTGGTAGAGCGCACACCAGGCAGCAGGCCCATGCTATTGAAGCCTCCCGTATTCATCCAGTTAATCAGCAGTTAAGTCTCAGGCTCATCACGATTGAAGAGCCTGGCTGGAGTCACTCTGCAGGGCTGAAGTTTACACATGGGCAGCTGACTTCAACTAGAAGGCCAGTGACAGGCAGTGAAGGGGACAGAATGTGAGAGGCACCTCCCACACACAGGAAGGCTAGAGATAGAAGAGCCAATGGCAGGCTGCCTAGTTTTGTGTCAACTTGATATAAGCTGGAGTCATTTAGGAAGTGTGAACCTCAACTGAGAAAACACCCCCACCAGATCAGATGGTGGGCAAGCCTGTAGTGCGTGTTCTTGACTGATGATTGGCGTGGGAAGACCCAGCACAATGTGGCTGGTGTCACCTCAGGAGCGGTGGTCCTGGAGTGTAGATGGAAGCAGACTGAGCCAACCGTGAGCCAGGAAGTTGGTAAGCTATGTTATCCCTGACCCCTGCTTCAGTTCCTGCCTCAAGGCTCCGGCTTTGAATTCCTGCCCCGACTTCCATCAAAGGTAGAAGAGGAGGTGACACACCCTTCTTCCCTATGGTGCTTGTGGCCACAGTGGTTTTATCACTCGGTTTCTACCTTTTCCTGTTTAGCTTTCTCATCCTCTGGTGCCCAGCTGCGCTGGATCCACGCTGTCACCTCTAAGTAACCCCACATGTAGTGTTTCCAGATGCTTTCTAGTGTCTTCCGCCATTGAGACTAGTATCCCACTTGTACCCATTTCCTAAGGCCTGGCTGGGTAACCAAAGCAATGCAATAGATTTCATGCTTTAAAAAAAAAAGATGGTAGTAGGGCCAGTGAGATGGCTCAGTGGGCTAAGGGACTTTGAGCTCAGTCCCTGAGACCCATATGGTGGGAGGGAACTTGTAGTGATAGGACTCTGTAGTGAACGGGGAGCAGCGGGCTGGCCTGTTTTCGTCCTGCACGGCTAGCTTTACACCCGAAATAACAACACACAAATTGTATTCATTNTTGTTTGATGGCAACTAGACTCGCTGTGTGCCTAAAAGGGGGTCATTGCATGCTTTGGCTCAGAGGCCCAAGCAGCTCCACCATGCTACTGGTGCAATGTGCAAGGATTAGAGGCACGAGTGGCTCTGCCATATTGGACTGGGTGGGGCAAGCCTGCAGTTCCTGTTTTTGACCTAGGAAAGTCACAGCTTAGATTCTGAAGTGCTTATTGATTTAAAACTGCAAAGCAAAATATGCTCCTAGATAGTAAAAAAATTACAAATTCACAATAGGACAGATTCAGTTTTCTATATTAAGTTTATTGTCTCTGAATTCTGGAAATCTTTATTTAGACAAATTGAACATCATTTTAAATCACTAAAGAAACCCAACTCTTTCTTTCCTTGTGACCTTAGTAACAATTTATAATTTGCTTAGGAGTAATCTTGTACAAGTTTTGATGGAATTTTCTCTTCTGAAATATGTCCATGTTACAGATATTTTCAGTCAATTATGAGTTTATAATGTTTATATAACAAGAGATTAGAAGAAAAAATAGAATCACCAAATATTCTATTTATTGATAATACCAACTCCTTTACAATGAACACTACAATAAATTCCAGCATTATTATTTACAGTGAGTATGTGAACAAAATATTAGGTGAACAAATAAAATAAGACAAGAGAAAATATGCTAGAGGTAATACAGATGAGACCTACTTATAATGTATGGAATTTACAATAAAGTCCTTTTCAGGGGATATAGATAGAAAAGCACAAAATAACGTGAGGTAGTGATGGGGCAGATTTGCAAAACCTATTTTTTATTTATAGGACAATAATAATCGAAAAAATTCAAAATAAACTAGTACTCATCTGTAGTGATGAAGGGAGAAGGCCTACTTTTCATCCACCCAGCTCCCGCATGGGTAGCTTATACCCCAAAATAACAACACAAAAATTGTATTCATTTAAGCACTGCCAGGCCCATTATATCTAGCCTCTTCTTGGCTAACTCTCACATCTTGCTTAACACATATTTAGTAATCTGTGTATCGCCACGAGGTCATGGCTTACCAGTAAGATTCTAACCCACATCCATCTTGGGCCGGAGCTTCATGCATTGCTTTACTCTGCTTCTTTCTCCCAGCATTCTGTTCTGTCTACTCCACCTATCTAAGCTACTGTCCTATCAAAGGCCAAGGCAATCTGAAATAAACTGGTTACTTTCATTCTGTATCTGTCTTCTCCCACCTACATCAGGAACTCATTCCTTCAAGTTGTCCATTGAGCTCCACACAGCCCCATGGAATGTGTGTGCATACATGCATTCCTTTTCCACACAAAATAAATAGACTTAATAAAAAATCTTAAAATGGCGATAATTTTAAGTGATTTCAAGTGGTCTAGAGCGATTCTGCCAAGAAACAGGAAAGCATTTACTTCCTCCTTCTATGATACAATAGGGAATAGATATTTGATTTGTCTCCACTTTCTGTCGCTCTGCTCCTAAAACCCTGGACTCTTCAGAGTGACCCAAGTGACAGTGAGCCTCTGGGCATGACTGGTGGCTGGCAACCTTCAGATAGTTTCAGGACTGGTCATCAGGAAAGACAGGAGTGATTAGAATATTGGAACTTTAAGGCCTCTCCCAGCCTCCGGAGAGGGGAGGTGGCTGCTCCCCAGTGGTCTGCGCACAGTCACTCACGGAGAAGCATTTGGAAGACCCTGAAGGACAGTGCTCCGAGAGACCTGGAGTGTCAAACACCCAGAAGCCTGCAGGGCAGGTCACCCAGAGAGGATAAAATGCTATGTGTGGGCAGCAGACTTCAAAGCTCAAACACTCACAACTAGGCTCAACTAGAAAGCCAGTGGCTGGCAGTAGTGGGGACAGAATGTGACAGGTGCCTCCCACACAGAGTGGGACCAGAGAAGCCCTTCCACAGCCTGAGTCTGTCTTCCTCCGGTGTCCATCTGCAGGCTATGCAAGATCCTCATGAATGAGTAAGTGTAAGGCAAGTATTTCGATGTGTTTCAGGAGCTGTTCTAGCAAATCAGTGGAGTACAAAGAGTGGGATGTGGTGCCTTGTGACCGTGTACCTGTCTGATGCCTGCAGAGGCCACAAGAGCATGTCAGATCCCTTGGAACTGGAGTTAGCGATGTGAGCTGCTCTGTGCTTGCTGGCAATGGAACCCCTGTCCTCTGCAAAAGCAGCAAAATGTTCTTGACAGATGCACCGCCTCTACTGCCCCAACCTGGGCCTTTTGACTGGCATCTGAAGACCACGGTAGCCTTGGGGACTTAACCATAAGAAAGTACATTACAGACATCGTGAAACTGCACCTCAGAGCAGGGGTTCTCAGACACCACCATCCACCCTGAGATTTCAATTTTCTTAGTACATGTTAATTTTTTATGGGTGTGGCTGTGTGTGTATGTGCAATGTGTGCCATGGGAGTCAGTTCTCTCCAGTGGGTCCTGAGGAGGAAGCAGATTGTCAGTGTTGCTGGCTAGCACCTCTCCCCACTGAGCCATCTCTCCAGCCCTGTGAACAATACTATTTGCTAATGTACAGTGCATCTCCAAAGTTCCTTAGCTGTTCACAGAACGACCCCTTGTGTTCTGAATCCACTCTCTGCTTTGGGTCCTTACGCTGTGTTAGTCCTCTTTAATCCAGCGGAGCTTCCACACCTTAGAGGTGGCGTGAGACTTTCATGACAATATTTTAAAACAGCTTACTCTAGATTTGTTTGGAAACAAGGTAAAACCAACATAAAAATGAGGTCTTCATGTTGCATCAGTCCAGAAAACAAATAATCGAAGTTTGTCCCATGACTGGGGGAGCTAAGTTAGATAAAGCACCTGGGTTGTGATTGGCATGTCCCTCCTTTTCTCTAAAGAACATACAACTACCTTGTTAGACAGCATTGGTGCATTTGGAGGTTTTGGCACCCGTAGGTGTGCCTCACCTCTGTTAGTTATTACAGAGATGACTACAGTTGTAAAACATGACTTTTTTTTGAGATAGGGTTTCTCTTTATAAAAGCCCTGACTATCCTTGAGCTCGATTTGTAGACCAGGCTGGCCTCAACTCACAGAGATCTGCTTGCTTCTGCCTCCTGAGTGCTGGAATTAAAGGTGTGCACCACCACCCAGTGATTTTTTAAAATTCTACTATTCTTCTAAATTTATTGGCTGGTTCTATTCTGTTAATAATAANTAATAATAATAATAATAATAATAATAATAATAATAATAATAATAATAATAAGGGCTGGAGAGATGGTTCAGTGGCTAAGAGCACTGGTTGCTCTTTCAAAGAACCTGGGTTCAATTCCCAGCACCCACATGGCAGCTAACAATTGTCTGAAACTCCAAAATCTGTCACCCTCACACACATATACATCTAGGCAAAACACCAATGCATGTAGAATAAAAATAAATAAACTATAAAAGAAAAATGTTTAAAAATAATAATAAAAGCCATTTCTCAAGAAAGACCTGTCTCAAACAAGACAGAAAGGTCTGACCTCATGCATGCAATGTGGTGTGCAAGCACCCCCACCCTAGTATAAAAGGCAAGCTCTTTATTTCTCAGGATGAGCTCAGTGGCCTACAATTCCAGAAACTGTGGCAAAAACGTGGGAAATTTCAGGCCCTCCATCATGAGTCTGAAGCTGACTAGAGCCACATAGTAAGACCCTGTCTCATATTCAGGAGGGTAGGGGTGTTCTTCCTAGTGCTCCTGTAGACTTGTGGGTTTTTTTTTTCAAATCTACTCTGTCTTACTCTGTTAGTATGTAATATGTCCTACAAGGAAGTTTACATTTGGCCAATGGGAGCTTCTTCAGGCCTGTCAAATGTCCTCTGAAATATCCTTGCTGATCTTTTGGCACTTTATTGAACTGATTACATTTTAACAAGGACCCTCAGGGTTCAGAGCCAAAGAATGATAAACAAAGATGATTCTGGTGCCAAGACAGACTAATGAGGAGATCTCTGAGGGTCAGTGGTGAGGAGATCTCTGAGGGTCAGTAGTGAGATCTCTGAAATATAGTGTTAAGGAGACCACTTAGGGCCAGTGGTCTTCTTGAATCCCATGCTCCACTGTTTCCGGTGGCCACATGGGCACCTTTGAGACAGAGGTCTGGACTAGTGCTATGCACAGGTGGATCTCAGCTTCTCTAGGTATAAAGACTTCCTGGCCAACATTCCCTCCGGATGAGAATTCAAAGAGCTCAGCTTCCAGCCTCTGCCAGGACTTTCCCTCAAGGACAGTGCACTCTGCTCAAGGCTGCCATTTCTAGTCTCAGGCTCCCTCATCCCAGCCTGGAATAGTAATGAGATCACAGGAGCTGTCCAGGGTTGGACTGCTAACCATTCCCACGAACACCCTCGCCAGGCCAGTGTGGTATCATTAGTTATCCTTTAACCAAGAACGTGGGCCAAGTGCAAGGCTCCTGGAATAATCAAGAAAGCAGGTCTAATTCCAGGTCAGTCTCAGAGGGTCAGACTCCTGCGTGCCTTCATCTTACGCCTCCTGTAACCAGCACAGTGTGGGCACAGGGCGGCAGGTCAATCAATGTCTTCAGTCACCGAACACCCAAGTGACAGTGAGAGGTGTCGGGTTTTCCTCCCGGGAAAGCTGTTGCTTTGTGGCTGGAATGATTAGGCTCATCTACCAGCCAGCATCAGGGAGGACAGGGCCTGGTATTACTCTTCTTTTTCTTTTTTTGCACGCACATGTGTGTGTGTGCGTGTGTGCGTGTGTGTGCGTGTGTGTGTGTAGGTCAGAGGATGTAGATTCTGGGTCTCAAACTCAGGTCCCCCAGTTTGCACAAATATGTTTACCTGCTGAGTTGTCTCATCAGTCCAGAATGTAGGCTTTCTGTATTTGGTGTACTTTATAAGCTGTCTGTTACTCTATGTGTGTATGTATGTGTGTGTATGTATATATATATGTATATATGTATGTATCTATTTACCTATCTATCTGCCTATCATCTATCTTTATATCTACCTATTTATCCATGTACCTACCTATCTATATATCGATCTACCTAGTACCTATGTGTGTATGTATGTATGTATATAGCTATCTATAATCTATCACTGATTATGATTTTCTGCTTATTACTCATTTATCAACTATTATTATTTATGTTCTATCTATTATAATCATTTATATATCATATGTCTAAATCCTATCAGTCATCTACTTACAATCATCAATCCATCTGTAACCTATCATTTGTCTATCATCCATGTCTATCAATTTATCACCTATCATCTGTCAATCTATTTATCCTCTATCTACCATCTATTTGTTTATCTATCTGTCTATCCTATATTATCTAATTTTAATTTATCAATCATCTATCATCTATATCATCTCTCAATTTATTTATCATCTATCTACCCATCATCTATCAATCTATCTATCATCTATCAATCAATCTAACTATCTATTCATTTGTTATGTGAGGTGGAGGTGGTTATGCTGCCCTGGCTGTCCTGGAATTTGTTTTATACACCTGACCTTGAACCTGCAGTGATCCCTTTTCCTTTAAGTGCTGAGGTTACAGGTTTGAAGACCTGTGCCAAGCTTTTACATTAAGTCACTTTTAATTATTTTAGGTTGTTTGGTTGGTTTTGCTTTTTTGAGACAGGGTTTCTTTGTGTAACAACCCTGGCTATTCTGGAACTCACTCTGTAACCTGGAACTCATAGAGATCCATCTGCCCCTGTCTCCTGAGTGTTGGGATTAAAGGCGTGTGCCACCACCGCCCAGCACTGTTTGTTTTTTTTGAGGCAAGGTTTCAAGCAGTCCAGGCTGGCCTTAGATTTTTGTTGATCTTTCTGCCTGGGAGTTATTGATGAGTGCTGCTACACCCAGCTTTTTCTTCTCTTTTCCACTTGATCTTAGCCAAAAGGCTGAGAAACATTTTTTTTCCATTTAAAATGAGAATCAACAGCACAGCCACACAGCCAGTCACTGGTAAAGGTGGGGTTTTATTGCAGCTTTGCCTGGCTCATGACTATCTTATCCACCATCTCTTTATCTTCCTTTCCGGGGCCTCTAACCTCAGATGTGAGTAGTGATTACTGCAATATTTGAGAGCTATCTGGTGACAAATTCGCGTCCTAACCTCTGCAGCGTGTGTTTGGTAGGGTTACTGGCAGGCTCGTGTGCTGGGAGACCACTAGCCCCTTCCGGAGCCTTAGGGGGTCATCATTTTGAGCATTTTAGCACCCAGCATGGGGCCGGGCACTCTGAAGATGAGTAAATGGCGGCATGCAGGTCCTGCTGGTCAAACTGTTATCCATTTAGGGAGGCCAGGAAGAGAATGTGAGTTGAGTTGGCAAGAGGACCCCTTTCTCATCTCCAAGCTTGTCAACAGACAAACGTCTAGGAGGAGAAATGACAGAGGCTTAACCAGCAGCTAAAGTCTAATGTTCTGGCCAGAGTCTGCCACTCTTGACAAGGCAAAGCTACAATTTGGAAGACACCTTTATGTGAAGGCAACCAAATACTGGCTGGTCATTTTAGCTGCCAAGGATTATGTTAATGGCTGACATGCTCACCCAGTTTACGGGTCCTCTTGGTAATTAGTGACTGATTACACAGAAACCAAAGTTGAGCTCACCGTGCAGGAGTCCCTACCAACTCACTGACCTTGAGAAGTCACCCCAAACACTATGGGCAGAGATAGGCTCAGGTGAAAGTTGTCAGGCTGCCCCCTTCACCACGATTCAGAATTCATACCCCCCCCCCGCACACAAAATTCACTCTAGAAGAGTGAACCATTATTGCCTATGAATGGCATCCCAGTGCACTAGACCCAGATCATAGTCCAAGGAAGCCGAGGGCAGGAAGTTCAGTGACTCCGCCATTATCAGATTGGCAAAGATAAAGACCTTTGATAACATTATGTTCTTAGGGGTGTGTATAGAAGTTCTACCCAAACTTCGCAGTTGATTGTAAGTGGGTGGAAGCCGGACTAGAAAACCCCTCCAGTCACTGGGCTTCTCTCAACTGGGTGGAAGCCTGACTGGGAAGCCCATCCCGTCACTGGGCTCCTCTCAGGGCACCTTTCACTGCTACACTTCTCACAGCCTGTGTGTCCTTACTTGTGTGGCTACTAAACACCTCTCCTCTTTAGATTGTAACTTAGCCTACTTGGTCTGTGTTGCACCCCAAGAATCCTGCAGGGCACCTGGAACATGAATGGGAATTCCTGAGTCTTCCTTTAATGGGTTAGGCAGCTGGCCCGCAGGTATGGGGTGCAGAATGCAGAAGTAGGTCAAACTGGAACAAGGTTGGAGCTCAGGCCCCATGACTAGCTCTGGTAGGAACCTAGCTCTGGTGTGAACCTCAGGATCCAGTTTACCTCCCCTAGAGTGTCTAAAATCAGCAATGACTCCTGTGTTTAACGTGTGCATGTAGGCATGCATGCCCTTGCTCCCAAGGCTCCTACAGAACCCAGAACCTTACAGGGTTCTTACAGTTCTTGCAGATGGCAGCCATACATGGAGATAAACCCAAGAAATTCCATTAGCCAATCAAGACCTTCAAAGAGACGAGTCGTCAGGGGTGGGTTCCAATACAGCCTACTCTTCACTGTTGTGACTCTGGCCTCATGGCACACCGATGGGCTAGGCCTTTGTTCCTCTTCTGTAATGGTGGTTGATATAATAGCCATAGCTGCTTCATAGGTCTGGAGTGTTAGAAAGAATCGAAGCAAAGTTGCAAATGCCAAACCTGGCCCAGGACCCCAGCCTCCCAGTAAGTACAGAGTAATTGGTAGGCATGGGAGCAGGCAGTCCTGCCTAGAAGGATGACAGCAGGAAGACACTTGCTGTGACCCTCACACGGCTGCAAACATACCAGGAAATCCACCCCCCTTTTGAGACAGAGTCTCCTATGCTGCTCCAGCTGATCTGGAACTCACATAGATTCCCCCTGCCTCTATTGAGATTAAAGGCACACACCACCATGCCTAGAAAAACCCCCACAATTTTTAAAAAATATTTATTTATTATGTATACAATATTTTGTCTGTATGTATGTCTGCAGGCCAGA
>LOEQ01011189.1:7663-30697 GCA_001685075.1 Bramus lutescens
CCGTGCGGGAGCCGGGCAGGATGAAAAGCAGGCCCGCTCCCCTTTCACTACACCTGCATCTGCCTCCTGAGTGCTGGGATTAAAGGCATGCACCACTTCCACTCAGCTGAGACAGGAATTTTTTTATATAGCCTTGTCAGGCCTGGAATTCACTAATTAGCCCTTGCTAGTCTTCAACTTGTGATTTCTTTGAATCCTTCTCCTGGAACTGAAATTGTAATTTTTGAAAAATGAATAGCAATAGGATAAGGAAAAGTTGTATTTCTTAAATTAAAAAACAAATTTTAAATGAAAATATAGTGAATCAAATTTTCAATGTGATTGGTTTGTAGTATGTGACACAACTCAATACAATTTTAGCTATCAAATTTTAAATTGATCAATTAAGAATTTTGGGAACAAGTCTGAGAATTAAATGGAATAAAATACAGCTATCTGACATCAGTTGGGTTCTGATTAATTTTGTTTGCCATGATAGAGCAATAACTGTTTGTGTATTTTTGTTCATACCGAAATTGTATCCCATACTGGAGGGGGTAATTTCTGATTGATTTTAAAAATGTGTGCCACTAATTCCATGATGTAGATGGCCCTCTGCATTACTTCCATTTCACCAGGCAAATTCTATCAGTACTGTCTATCACTATCAGACCAGGTGTTTGCAATGACTAATCCCTCCCCACAGTAGGATCTAAGACAGTTCTGATGTACTTTTTATAGATTTCATCTTTGTTCTCGCAGAACTCCTGTAAATTAGCTTATAAATGTAGATTCTTGGCAAGGAGGAGGAAGAAAATGTACACAGATCTCCCCAGTTTAAGGCTTGAAAGTATTTTTAGTGTTAAGATATCAATAAAATAGATTTTTCAATATGAGTATAAGACAGCTATCAATTTATTATCTTTATATTTTTTAAGATTCATTTCAAATATCTATGAAAAATAAAGAAACAAGCAAGCAAGTAAGCAAAAATAAAAAACCCAACAAAACCTCAATCAACATATCGATGTTGCTTTTTCAAAATGTTGAGCTAAACATTCCGAAGTCAAATGAGGCAATATTGAACTGAACTTCAGATGAAGAACCTGCTTTGTAATCAATCTTTAAATAGGTTAAAAATATCCCACTAATTGTTCTATTAAGCTTTTATCCCCTTTCCTAGAATTATTTAGCAGGGTGCTGTTATTCCTCTCTCAATATATGCTCATTATGTCAACACGACTGATGGCAAGCAAGTTGCTTTGGCACATGCATTGTTTGCTGTTTTCCCTGCAGTCTCTGGCAGCTTGTTATTTTGAACTGTATTTGTTAGCTTCAAAATGCAGAAGTGCCAGTAAATATGAATGGTATTGTTTCTATGTATATATTTTCAATTTAAAAAAGAAACAGAGTAATGTGGGAAATTATTAATAACAATATTCTTTCAAGACTTTAGGAAGACAAGATTAAAGGGAACCAATGGAGGGAAAGTGGAGCTATAAAATTATATATTAATTTGAAAAAATGAAATTTAGGGAGATAATGTGAATGTTCAGTGTGTAGAGCAATACAGCAACATAACCTCCTTAAAACTAATGTAACATAGGTCATTCCATTTAAGTAAGTTATCTTTTGTTATATTTAAGTAAGTTAGCTTTTCTGGAATTTGTTTTTTTATTTTATTATTTTTTTTCCAAGGCAGTGTCTCACTATGTAGTCAAGACTCTTCTGGAACTTGTAGACCAGGCTGACTTTGAACTCTACTATGTAGACAAGGCTGGCCTTGAACTCACCAAGTTCTACTTGCCTCTGCTTCCCAAGTGCTCAGATCAAAGGCATATGCCAGTACGTGTAGCCTGGAAATGTTTTACTTGTGCATTTTTGTCAGTACCAGAAGGAGCAGGAACGTGAAAAGTGTTTCATTAAACAATCAGAATTCTAGGCTATGCATTATCTGCCATAATAATTAAATTCTGTAATGCATAAGCATATGCAAAATGTGGTTTTAGTGTGACTACAATGTTCTTTTTAAAATGATTTATTTTTATTTGTGTATATGTAGGCATGAGCGTGTATGCATATTTACATGTGTACACGCTTGTGCAGATACCTATGGAGGCAAGAGGATGACATCAGAACCCTTCAATCTGTGAGCCAACTGATATGGGCATTGGAAACCGAATTCTGGACTTCTGGAAAAGAAGCAAGTCCTCTTGGTCACTGAACTATGATCTTCAGCCCAACTACAAATTTGTACAATTTGAACCCATGCTCAAGGTGCATAAGAATAGAACTGGTGCTAGATATTTACTATACTCCAACATGTTTTCTACCTTCTTTTTATGCTGAGGGTAAGTCCATAAAAGTATACTATTTGTAGCACTATATAAGTAGTAAGCAAGACATTGTTATTATTTGCATAATTGCAATCACATGTGTAACTCTCAGTCTCTGGCCTCCATCTTTGGAGGCCTTGTCCCTGTGCTCGCCAAACCTTGACCCCTCCCCTGAGGAGGGGCAAAGCAGCCTGCCAAAACCTTGACCATTTCCCCAGTCTATTTAAACCTGGATATCCTTTAATTTGGCTTATTGTGATTTGGCTTGATTGGGATTTTTTCGTCAGCAGAGAGCTCACGTTAGGAAAATTCCTAACAACCTGGTCATAGTACTTCAGAATGGGAACAGCTTTAGAAATAGGAAAGTACAGACAGGAAAGAATTTAGAGGGTTCTGAGACTTAACTGTATGAATTAATACTAACTAAATATAAATGTAATTTTAAAAAATGAAAAATAATACAAAATTGAAATATAGAATTTATTTTGTTAGTTTGCTAGTCCTATGGCACTTGGGGGTGTTATTGATTTGTAACACCAATAGAATTAAATAATGTTCTGTAACAGTTTCCTCTGAGATTGAAACATTCCATACTTTCCGGAAGTTCTTTGAGTCAAAGGTAAACAACTCAAAATAGTTTCAGGAAGTCCCTAAAACTGAGCAGATTCACTAGATTTCTCCCTGGTAGAGTAAGCAATAAAGACATCTGAAAGTCATTCTCAGTAAAGGCAAGCTGCAGAAAAGACTCAGAGAGCAAACCAGCTGCCTGGAAAAAGCAGAACCAGTCTAGCTGTTTGGATGATGTTTAGACCAATGGAATCACTTAGAAAAGACACTCTCCAACTTACTGAGATGCCTGTAGACTGTGCAGTGTACTCCAGGTTCTCAGGTTTTATGAGATGTCACCCATGCTTGAGTGAGCTTAGGTGATTCAGCTGTCTTTGATTAATTTCTGCTTCTACAAGTAATACCTCCCCCATATTCCTGTAACCTAAATAAAACTCATTGGTTCACCAGATTGTATTTGCGAGGTGTCTGTATTTTTGTATATTATGGGATGTCTATCTGAGGTGAGTAGTTGTGTGTTGTGTTTCTCCAGGACAAGTCTTGTCATGCAATGTGTAATCATCACTACTACTTGATTTCTTTCACAGCCTAGCACATCCATTCCGTATGTGAATGCCATAGCTCAATTGGAACTTCTTGCATGTTTGATGTTACATTGTCCATGTTACAATAGTGGTCACCCCCTTTTAAATTAATTGTTTCTTAAGGTGTGAAAAGAAATTCTTTGTTAAGTTCCCGTGAACGTTTAGTATAAGAACTATTTGTGTTCTTTAATATAGTTTGGGATACCTTCTGCCAGATGTTCATAGGCAAAGTAATCTCCTATCCTTTTCCTAATTGGTATGAAGAACCTCATTATCGAACAAAACTCCCTATTCATTTGCTATAAAGTAGTCCCGTGTTCCCTTGTCAACTGACTCATTTTAAAACACGTTGTTTTGCTTTTCTAGAGCCTTAAGCTTTGGGTTTATTATTCTCTTGATGTAACTCCCATATTGTCAATATTTTTTTCAATGTTCATAGCAAGGATAACAAGCACATATTGGTAGGGTCTGCCAGAAGTCCCATAAAAGACCACCAGTCACATATGCAGTCATCAAGAGCATTTGTTGATAAAAACTGCCAACATTGGGGTGGCAAATGGTGATGGCTGAAGAGGTTTGCAGGCCCCCTGAGAAGCCGGGTTAAGGAAAGTCCAAGCTGGAGAGATAATTCTGGGGGATGATTGGTGGGTGGATCTAGTGGTTAGGGACTTTCCAGCCTTAAGGTAGGAAAAGCTATCTTTAGCTAGGTAGCTGGAGGATATGGATGTCTGCTGAGCTAGCAGAAGACTGTGGGCCAGTCTGCTGATTGGTTGCCCCTGAGTTGTGGTTTTCCTGAGAACTGCTTGCTTAGCTCCAGTCACCTCTAGTAAACTGAAACCAAGGACAGGTCCCTAGTAGGGACTATTAGAAACCTGTCATGGCTCTGGTCTGGCTCCCTTGTCCTCTCAGTATGAGGCATATCACTTCATTTTTATGTTAAAAATCCTGTTTCTTATAAAAGATTAATGTGGCCTCAGAATCACTGTCAATGTAATTTATCAAAGGTGGTATTTAAGATGCAACCAAAGTGCGAAATCATAGTTTGTAAGCTGAGAACAATACAACTTATGCTCACCTTCCATGATTAAATATGGTGCTAATTACAGAGTATTTTCATAGATAAGTTTTATCAGACTGTAAAGTTACCTTTATTCTCTAGTCTGAAGAGGTAAATTTTTTTTGAAGGGAACTCAGAGTTTTTAATCCATTGTGATGGTCATATAACTTTTATTCTTATAAAATTTCTTACATGTAAACAAAATATTTTGTTCTTATCAACCCACCATTACCTCCTTCCAACTACCCTTAATGTCACCAATACCTTTATTATATTTTTCAAATATTTATTTTCTTTTATTTTATGGTATGGGTGTTTTGCCTGTATGTATATCTGTTCATCATATGTGTGACCAAAGAGGCCAGAAGAGACTGTCAGATTCCCTAGAACTGGAGTTACAGATGATTGTGTATTGCCACGTGGGTACTGAGATTCAAACCTAGGTCCTCTAGAAGTGCAGACAGTGCTCTTAACCACTAAACCATCTGACAGCACTTCAGATCTTCATTTCTAAATCTGCTAATATGGCAAATTATGTTTATTAAATTTGGGGGAAAATGCAACTTGATGATGATGTAGTATCATTGCACTATATTGTAGGATTTTATCAATAAAATTTAGTTTAGTATACTTCCTTTTGTGTTTGCGAAGGATAAGGTTTTGTTAGAGGAATCTTAGATGTATAAGGATGGTATCTCATCCTTTTTAGTTTTATGGAAATGGTAATGCTGAGTTGGAAAGTTTTCTCCATAAATATTAAATTACAATTCACCAGCAACATCTGGATCTAGCTTTTCCTTTTAGTGAAAATTGTTAACTAAAATTTCAATTTATTTAATATGTATGGTTCCAGGTTATTTCTTCATTTTTCTGTTTTCATGTAAGTTATTGAATTTACTAGTATTAAGTTCTTAATGAAATTCCTACACAAATTTTTAACATGTGCAGAATATACCACGATGTCACGCCTCTCGTGGTTTATTTGGCCACACTAAAGACCAATTCGAAAGCCCAATAAGCCTGTTGTTTGAACAGTCTTTCCTTTATGGCCCGGTAGACTACTCTCCTTCATATTCTTTTCACATGTGGCTAGGTAATTATAGCTGTTTCTTCATACAGTTTGTAAAATGTTGGCTGTGTTTTGTTTTGTTTTTCCCTTAGGAACAACTCTTCCAAAACTATCTACATAAAATTTTACTCTGTTTTCTTGATATGTGGTTCATTTTGACCGTGTATCAATTTACTAAAGATACATGGTTTACTTTCTCACATCATCATATTTCAGTGGTCTGTTTTTTATATTCTGTAAAATTATACTGTTTTAATTATTTTCTCAGTACATGTGAAATCCATCTCTATTATTTGCATCATTTATGGATACATCATTTTGAACATGCTCAAACTCATGTATTGTTTGCATTCATCTTTTAAAGATTTGTACAGCATATTTTTTAATTTAAATATAGACTTCATCTTATACTTGAATTGTGCTGATATTCTGAATGGAACTTTTGGCTTTGGCTTGTGGTTCATTGACTTTCTTTTTAGTTATGCTACATTTAATATACCCTTTGGTATTATAAATATTTTCTAAAGACCTTATGCATCCTTTTAACATTCCTTACAAATTTTGTTATATGACTTTTTTTTTTCAATCAAAGTTTCCCCTCCTTCCCCTCTTCCCAGTTTCTTGCCACCACCTGCTGCCACATCCATTCCTACTCCAATGTTTCTTTTCAGATATGGACAGGCCTCACAGGGATATCAGCCATCTATTGTATTTAAGTCACAGTGAGACTAGGCCCCTCTTCTATTAAGGCACATGAGGCAGTCTGGTAGGAGGAATGGGTCTCAAAAGTTGGTAAAAGAATCAGAGACAGACCCTGCTCTCACTATTACAACTCTCAAAGGAAGACCAAGTTACACAACAGTGACATATATGCAGAGGATCTAGGACTGTCCCATACAGGCTCCCTGGTTGTCAAGTTTAGTTTCTGTGAACCCCTTAGAGTCCAGGTTAGTTGGTTCTATGGGTTTTCTTGTGGTGTCCTTGATACAACTGGGTCCTACAGTCCTTCTTCCCCCTTTTCAGCAGGATTACTTGAACTCCACCTAATGTTTGGTTGTGAGTTTCTACATCTGCTTCTATCAGTTTTTGTGTGAAGCCTCTCTGATGAGAAATGGCCTAGGCGTCAGTCTATGAGTATAGTAGAATGTCATTAGGAATCATTTCGTTGATTTTTTTTTTCCATTCGTATTTTGTTCTATACTGTGTGTGGTGTATTCCCCTCTGGGTCCTTGCCCTCAGGGGTGAGCTTCTTCTCAGGGTATGGGTCTCTAGCTGTGTTAGTCAGTAGTTGGTCATGCTTACAATTTCTACACTATCTTTACCCCAGTGCATCTTGTAGACAGGACAAATTGTAAGTCAAGGGGTTTGTGGCTAGGTTGGTGTCCCAGTCTCTCCACTGGAAGTCTTGCCTAGCTAGTTACAGGATATGGCCCATTTAGGCATATACCCTATTGCTAGTAGTCTTAGCTGGGGTCACCCTCACAGAGTCCTGGGAGTTCCCATTACTCTAGGTTTCTAGCTCATCCCAGAGATGTTTCATTATTGTACCTCTATAATAGATCTTGATGTCAGGGATGGTGATGACTCTGGATGTTCTTTTATTATACAGGACTGTTTTGGCTATCCTGGTTTTCTTTTTCCATGTGAAGTTGAATATTGTTCATTCAAGGTCTGTGACAAATTGTATTGTTATTTTGATGGAGATTGCATTGAATCTGCAGATTACTTTTGGTAGGATTGCCATTTTTATGATGCTGATCCTACCTATCCAAGAGTGTGGGATTTCCCATTTTCTGATATCTTCTTCAATTTCTTTCTTCAAAGACTTAAAGTTCTTGTTGAACAGGTCTTTCACTTCTTTGGTTAGTGTTGCCCCAAGATATGTTATGTCATTTGTGGCTATTGTGAAGGGTGATGTTTCTCTGACTTCTTTCTCAACTTCTTATCATTTGTATATAGGAGGGCTACTGATTTTTTTTAAGTTGATCTTCTATTCTGCCACATTACTGAAGGTATTTATCAGGTGTAAGAGTTCCCTGGTAGAATTCTTAGGGTCACTTATGTATACTATCATATCATCTGTGAATAGCTAAAGTTTGTCTTCTTCATTTCCATGTTGTATCCCCTTGATCTCCTTTTGTTGTCTTATTGCTCTAACTAGAACTTCAAGAACCATGTTAAATAGATATTGGGAGAGTGGACAGCCTTGTCTTCTTCCTGATTTTAGTGGAATCCCTTTGAGTTTCTCTCCATTTAATTTGATGCTGGCTGTCGGCCTGCTGTATATTGCTTTAGCTATGTTTAGATACATTCCTTGTATTCCTGATTTCTCCATGATTTTTTTTATCATGAAGGGGTGTTGGGTTTTGTTGAATGCTTTTTCAGTTGAATGAGTTTTTCAGTAATGAGATGATTATATTTTTCCAGTTTATTTATATGTTAGATTACATTGATAGATTTTCATATGCTGAACCATCCCTTTATCTCTGGAATGAAGCCAACTTGATCATGGTGAATGATTTTTTGTGTGTGTTCTTGTATTTGTTTTGCCAGTATTATATTGAGTATTTTTACAACAATGTTCATGAGGAATATTGGTCTGTAATTCTCTTTCTTGGTTAAGTTTTTGTGTGGTTACATTATTAGGGTAACTGTAGCCCCATCAAAAGAATTTGGCAATGTTCCTTCTGTTTCTATTATATGGAACAATTTGAGGATGGTAAGAATTAGCTCTTCTTTGAAGTTTTGATAGAATTCTGAGCTGAAACCATCAGGCCCTGGGCTTTTTCTGATTGGGAGGATTTTGATGACAATATCCTTGCAGGTCTATTTAAATTGTTCACCCAGAATTGATTTAATTTTGGCTTGTGGTACCTATCCAGAAAATTGTCTTTTTCTTTTACATTTTCCAATTTTGTGGCATACACATTTTCGTAGTATGACCTAATGATTCTCTAGATTTCCTTCGTTTCTGTTGCTAAGTTTCCTTTTCATTTATTTTGTTAATTGAGATGTTCTCTCTCTGCCTTTTGATTAGTTTGGATAAGGGTTTGCTTATCTTGTTGATTTTCTGAAAGAACTAGCTCTTTGTTTTATTGACTCTTTTTACTGTTTTCTTTGTTTCTGTTTTACTGATTTCAGCCCTCAATTTGATAATTTCCTGTCATCTACTCCTCCTGGGTGAGTCTCCTACTTCTTGTTCTAGAAGTTTCAGGTATACTGCTAAGTCATTAATGTGAGATTTCTCCACTTTCTTTATGTAAGCACTTAGTTGTATGAACTTTCCTCTTAGCACTGCTTTCATAGTGGCTCATAGGTTTGGGTACATTGTACCTTCATTTTCATTGAATTCTAGGAAGTCTTTAATTTATTTATTTCTTCCTTGACCCAGGGGTGATTTAGTTGAACACTGTTCAATTTACATGAATTTGTAGAATTTCTGCCATTAGTATTGTCCATGGTGATCTGATAATATACTGGGGGTTATGGCTTTTTTTTTGTATCTGTTGAGTTTTCCTTTGTTACTGAGTATGTGACCAATTTTAAAGAAGGTTCCATGAGGCACTGAGAAGAAGGTATATTCTTTTGTGTTTGAGTGAAATGTTCTATAGATGTTTGTTAAGTCTATTTGCGTCATGGCATCTATTAATTCTCTTATTTTTTTGTTACGTTTCTTTCTGGTTGACCTGTCCATTGGGGGGGGGTGTATGTTGAAGTCTCCTACTATTAGTGTGTATGGTTTGATGGGTGATATAAGCTTTAGCAATGTTTCTTTTTAAATATGTGGGTACTCTTGTATTTGGGGCATTGATGTTCAGGATTGAGACTTCATCTTGATGGATTTTTTTCTGTGATGAGTACAAAGGTGTCCTTCTTCTCTTCTAATTGATTTTGGTTTAAAGTCTATTTTGTTAGATATTAGGATAGCTACACCCACTTTTTTCTTGGGTCCATTTGATTAGAAAATCTTTTCTCATCTCTTTACTCCCAGGTATTATCTGTCTTTGATATTTTTTTGGTGTGTGTATTTCTTGTATACAGCAGAAGAACTGATTCTGTTTTTATATACATTCTGTTTGCCTGTGTCTTTTTATAAATGAACGGAGTCCATTGACATTAAGAGATATTAATGGCCAGTGACTGTTAATTCCTGTTATTTTTTGGTGGTGGTGTTTGTGTTTTTACCCTTCTTTGAGGTGTTCTGGTGTGAGATTATCTGTGGCCAGTGGTTTTTTGGGTACAGTTAGCTTCCTTGGGTTTGAGTTTTCCTTTTAGTACTTCCTGTAGGCCTGGTTTTATGTAGGTATTGTTTAAATCTGGTTTGTCATGGAATATCTTGTTTTCTACATCTATGTTGGCTGAAAGCTTTGATGGGTATAGTGGTCAGGGTTTCTATTTGTGGTATCTTAGTGTCTGCAACACATCTGTCCCCAGCCTTCTGGCTTTCAGGGCTTCCATTGAGAAGTTGGGTGTAATTCTGATAGGTCTACCCAGGTTACTTGGCCTTTTTTCTTTGCAGTTCTTAAAATTCTTTCTTTATTTTGTATGTTTTGTGTTTTGAATAGTATACGGTGAGGGGACTTTTTTTGGTCCAATCTATTTGGTGTATTGTAAACTTCTTGTACCTTCATAGGCATATCCTTCTTTAGGTTAGGAAAAGTTTCTTCTATGATTTTGTTTAATATATTTTCTGTGCCTGTGAGCTGTAGTCCTTCTACCATTATTATTCTTAGATTTAAACTTTTCATGGTATGATGTAGAAGGGTCATCTGTCTATGTGTTACTTTCATTGGTTAATAAGGAAACTGCCTTGGCNTACACAGATTATTAGAAATGGGTTAATCAAGATGTAAAAATTAGCCAATAAGAGGCTAGATATAATGGGCCAGGCAGTGCTTAAATGAATACAATTTGTGTGCTGTTATTTCCGGGTATAAGCTAGCCATGCGGGAGCCGGCCGGACAAAAAGCAGGCCAGGCCCTTTCTCCCCTATTCACTACAATGGTGTCCTAGATTTTCTGAATGTTTTGTGTTAAGAATTTGTTGAATTTAATTTTTTTACTAATGAATCTATTTCCTATATAGTATCTTCAATATTTGAGATTCTATCTTTCATCTTTTGTGTTCTCTTGGTTATGCTTGCATCTCTAGTTCCTGATCATTTACGTAGATTTTCCATTTCTGGAATTCCCTCAGGTTGTTGTTTGTGTTATTGCCTCCATTTCACTTTTCAAGTCTTGAACTGTTTACCTCACCTGTTTGATGGTTTTTTCTTGGTTTTCTTCAAGAGATTTATTGATTTCTTCCATTTTTGTCTTTTCCTTAATTTTTTGAAGGGAATTTTTCATTTCCTCTTTAAGGGTCTCTATCCTCTTTAATAAAGTTATTTTAAGATCATTTTCTTCTGCTTCTTCTGAATTATGATGATCAGGTCTCCCTGTTGTATGACCACTGGGTTCTGGTGTTACCATGTTGCTTTTAGTTTGTTGAATAAAATCTTGCATTGGCACCTACCCATCTCTTCCTCCAATTGGTGCCTGTATTGTCTTTGCCTGTTGGTCCAATCCTTTCAGTAGTTCTTTGTGTCTCAGGAAGCCTCTGGGGTCTCTCTTGGCCCACTCTCTTGTTCTGCTCTGTGCATTCCCAGTGCTTCAGAGTTCCTCTTGGGTCACAGGGGACGGGTGGGTCTTTTGGTCCACTCTGTGCAGTTAGAGGAACTCTGAGGCTGCAGGGGTGGTGGTCGTGGTGGTAGTGGTGGTGGTGGATGGCCTTGGGGGCAGAGTGGACCTTGCAGTTTACAGGGCCGAATTGATTAGGGGCAGTATTGGAGCAGTTTATTTGTAGGAAGCTTGCCTGCTGGCTGGCTAGTGATGCTGAGGCAGGTGGGGGAGGGTCTCAGAGTTTTGCTTTGTTACTAAGGGCCAAGAGGGTGGGCTGCTCAGCTGGCTGGATGCCATTGTTTTTAACAGCTAAGCAATACTCCATTTTGCAAATGAACCACATTTTCTCTATCTATTCTTTGTTTGAGAGGTATCTAGGATGTTTCCAGTTCCTGGTTATGATTAATAAAGCTTTTATGAACATAACTGAGCAAGTGTCCTTGTGGTATGATAGAGAATCCCTTGGTATATACCCAGGAGTGAAATAGCTGGGTATTGAGGTAGGTCAATTCCCAATTTTTTGAGCAGACATTTTCACTTACAAAGTGTCTGTGCAAGTTTTCACTCCCATCAGCAGTGTCTCTATACTCATAGATTACTGCATCTCTCAGATGTCATCAATGAAGATTGTTTTGAATCTCACAACTAGTCAAAGTAGGAAAAATATGTGCCAATGGAGTGCTCACCTAAAAATGAGACTTCCATATCAGTGACCACTGCAGAAGAAACAGTAGAAAGATTATAAGGCCCAGAGATCATAGAAGACAGAATTGAAACAGTGTTCTGGGAATGCCAGAACCATTAATTAATTTGGTTAGCAGTTTTTCAACTGTGATTTTTGTCTCAGAGAACCTACTCTTTGCTTCATTGGTGTTTTTCTTTTTCATGAACTTACACCAGTTGTGTTTGCCTGCACAAGACCCGAACAAGAACAACGTTTCAGCATGGAGATGAGAGGGACTCACCAGCCCTCACCAGTAACTGAGGAGAAATGAACATTTGATGGTTTCTGGAAGAAGGCAAGTCACTTTATTAATTTCTGCCCTGATCTTTGCTACTTTTATTTGTTGCTTCAGAGATTGATTAGTTCTTGTTTTTTTTTTCTAATGCTTTAAGGTATGTCTTCAGCTTGTTAATTGTTGGTGACCAATATTTTAATGTAGGCACTTAGATCTAGAAGCTTTCTTCTTATGACTGCCTTCATTGACTTGGGTAGGTTGTGTTTTTATTTTCATTTAATTGTAGAATGTGCTATTTCCTCTCTTGATTTCTACAATGACCCATTCATCATTGAGTGCTTTCTTCTTTAATCTTCATCAATTTGTTTACTTTCTCTAGATTTTATAGCTGTTATTTTCTGTAGATAAAAGGATATTGTTTCAATTTTCCTTCATTTGTTGGGATTTGCTTTGTGACCTTTTTGGTATGGTATATTATAGAGAAAGTTCCATGGAGTATTGAGAAGAATGTGTATCTTTTGGGGGTTTAGGTGGAACATTTTATAGTTGTTTGTTAGGTTCATTTTGTCTATGATGTTATTTCAGTACAGTGTTTGTTATTCATTTTTGTGCAGAGTTGTATCTAATGAGATGTTGTATGTCTATTACTATGTTGCGGTTAATGTGTAATATGGACTCGCTTTGGGATTTGGAAGATGTAAAGTTAAGAGAGTAAGTATGGTGAAAGAGGATAAAGGAAGAAAGGAAAAATCAAAGAAAAGGGGGAAGGTATGGGTTGGTAAGAGTACTAGCAGGTAAAATGGGAAAGATATAAACAATGGGGATAGAATTTTCCTGATACAGCTGTAGTGGAGGGAAGACAGGGAGGTAAGAACATGAGACTCTTGGGGGTACTGTGGGAGCAATGGCTGCTCTTCCAGAGGTCCTGATTTCAATTCCCAGCAACCACATGGTAGCTCACAACCATCTGTATTGAGATCTGGCACCCTCCTCTGGCATGTGGGCATACATGGAAGCAGAATGATGCATACATAATAAATAAATAAATCTTAAAAAAGAGGAATAATCAAGAAAGGGGGAGGTGTTGCTAAAACACATGCAGAAATGATTCAAAGAGTTCTCTCCAATAGAATTTAAAGTTGGAGAAAATAATTACATAAAAATCCTTGAAAGAGAAAACAGCATCAAAGAACAGAAGGTCCATCAAGCCTTAACTTGTTCTCAGAAAGTCCCCAGGTAAGCCATGAAATTGAAATCTGGCAGGTATGAAATACAATTTCACTTTCATGATTTTATCAGCTGTATATGTAACTTTTCTTTTGATGCAGTTTTAATGCTGGATTTTTCTCCCCAATGTTTGTGATCTTGGAAATCTTTTTCTTATGATAATGTGGCATAGGATAAAAAGTTAACTTTAAGTCTTAATGACTAAAAACAAGGTCAAACAGGGTCTTTCATGTCTCCAACACAGTGACTCTTTGATGTTGAACTTGCTGTGGGGTGAAATCAATATAAGATTTTGTCAAGACTAGAGCAAGAAAAGAAGACATGTAATTCTGCACTAGGATTCCTAATGGAAGTGAACACTTGTTTTAAATTAAAAATGTTGTGGCTAAACTTTGTCTGTGTGGAACCAGCAGTCACAGACACACATGACTCCTTGGTAGATGCTTAACCAGCAAAGCAATTTTGTTTATGTTAGGGGAAGGAAAAAATGTCAGGTGAAAACACCATTCTGTTGTGTCTGCAGCTCTCATCCTAATATGTGAGCCTCATTTATAGGTAGAAGGAAAAATCAATAATCCTTTAAGTCACCCTGGATTCCAAGTGGAATATGTTTTAACTGACTGTACTGTGGTGACTTAGAGATATGGTGGGTAAAATATTATTCAATGCTGTTTGTTCAAGAATCTCAACCATCTCATTATCTTTTAATTATCTTGATGATTCTGTCTTGATTGGGGAAGAAACAAATACTGTGACTGCTTTCTGAACCATTTAACTTTTTTACACTCAATCGTTGTTCTCATCGACTTTCTGAAAGTCAATAGTGTTTTCATTTAAGAACTTGAAGATTGAAATAGTTTAAGAAACAGGTGTCGGAACCCAAGTATGTAAATCCGTAATCTTTAGTTATATTATCTTCAATTAACATGTTATTAGCCACCATCTATATAAGGATAGCTAAACGCCATCAATATAAGGATAGCTATATAAGGATAGCTAAGGAGCAGCTGAGAAGACATGAGCAAGAAAATTTTCTGTTTTCAAGTGGTTCTGGTTGACTAGGTAGAATGGATTAAGGAAATTAGCATATACAATTTGAAATTACATAGACATTCCATAACAAAGGAAAGGAATTTCTTAGAATCCTTCTTAGACCCAAAGAGGCTCTGCACCAGATATCATATTAAGTGCAAGGCAACACAAACTTCTGTGGGATAATGCTATTGTAACTTGTAAAGATTTGTTACTTGTATTGGTTTAATAAAACACTGGTCAGTAGCCAGGCAGGAAGTATGGGTGGGGCATCCAGACTAGAAGAAATCTGGAAGAGGAACGGCTCAGTCTACAGTCACCAGCTAGATGCAGAGGAAGCAAAAATGAGAATGCCTCGCTGAGTAAAGTACCAAGCCATGTGGCTAAATATGGATAAAAATTATGGCTTAGTTTAAGTTGTAAGAACCAGTTAATAATAAACCTGAGCTAATAATAAACCAGTTTATAACTAATATAAGCTGCTGTGTGTTGTGTTGGATGTGAACGGCTGTGGGACTGGGCAGGAGAGAAATTTCTGTTTACAAAAACAATGAAGAATAGCTGCAAATTTGAAATTAGCTAGCCTTAATGGTGCTTGCTTATACTGAAGAGGCTGAGCAAAAGGGCCATGCAACTCAGAATTAGAGGACAGCCCAGACTAAATAAAGAGCCTACATCCCATTGAAAAGTGATACAGTGAAGTGGCTGAGATACTTGACAGAGGCAAGTAATGAAGGTAAATGGAAACCTGCCTGTCTCAGGCTGGTTGATAGACAGAACAATCAGGTGATGTTAATGATACCTAGAGTCCTGGTGGTGATGAACTTTAATAATGATCCTCCTTGAGAAAGTCAGCAATATAACTAAGGCACAAGGCCAGAGAAAAGGCTGCTATGGAAGTAGAGAAGATCCCTCAGATCAATAGACTGAGGAAGTATTTAAGTGAAACAAAGCAGAAGACTTGACAGGGTGGTGGTGGTGCATGCCTTTACCCCCAGCATTTGGGAGTCAGAGGCATGCAGATATCTGTGAGTTTGAAGCCAGCCTGGTCTACAGAGTGAGTTCCAGGACAGGGTCCAAAGTTACAAAGAAACCCTGTCTTGAAAAAGCAAAAGCAAAATAAAACAAAACAAACAAAATAAAAACCAAAAAAACACAAGATTTATCTTGAACATCAAGTGGTGATATACAGATTAATAGAAATAGGTTAAATCAAGATGTAGGAGTTAGCCAATAAGAGGCAGTGATTTAATTAATACAATTTCCTGTGTGGTTATTTTGATACTAAGCTAGCTGGGCGGCTGGGATGAATAAGCAGTCTCTTCCCTTTGCAACAAATAACTTCTGAATTTACACCCCCAAAACTTAGACTCAGATTCTATTTGTGTGATGAAGTGTATAGGCTTCCTAAGAATGATGAATGAGTAAATACATGCAGATCATATGCCCAATACCCACTGTACATATGACATCACATGTTCCATCTCTAACATTCACAGCAATTTTTAGGTAGGTATCAGCAAATTCATTATACAGGCAAGAAATCAAATCAGCAAACGACCATAATTTGTGAAACACCAGAGAATTTACATATAGAAGGGTTCTGATTTGAGCCAAATATTTCTGGTGAAAGCCTGTGTTTATGCAACCTTATATCTGAATCTTTCCACACCTCCTCAGTTCTTTCATGCTGTTTGAATTACATGGTTTAGTGTCTTGTGAATAAAGTGAGGGTAATAATGTCATACTTGCTAGGTTCCGATAAAAATGATTGAATCATGAAGCCCCACAAACTTACTTTTAAAGAAAAAAGAAACTAAGGAGATTATAATAATGAATTAAAACAATGTTTTTAAAATAACAATACTTAATTTGTCTCTGACATAAGAGACAGCCTTTACTAGTGATCAAAAAACTTTTATTTTGGAACTTCATGCCTGTCTTAACTCATATTGAATTAAAAACTCAATTCTTCTGATCTCTTTCTAGTTCTTCTACCTCAGGCTATATGCTGTATGTCACATGAAATCTTTAGATTTAAACATGACTATGAACATGTTAATGGACTGAATTTGGGTAGGTATAGACATATTCAAAGTATTTCATTCTATTTTAATATTGCTGACCACGGTGAAAGATTAGCTAACAAAAGAGATTTCTCTCTTCTTTTATTTGGTTACATGTGATTTGAAAAATAGAGGAGAATGCTTTTAGGTAGCTCAAGTAGAAAGCAGATGTGGGCCTCTGAGCAATGTGTTAAATGTATTTTCATCAATGTGGACATATTTTTTAAAGATTTATTCCTCATAAAAATTATATAAGAAAATATAACATACAAATCATGATGTGTGGTATAATCAGTACCCTAAAATACAGTTAAAAAAAGCAAATACACATGGACCCAGTTTGCCTCTTTTGATTTGAGGTGCTAAGGATTAAACTTGGTGTTACATGATACTGCAGAAGTGGTTTAAATTAATGTATATATACAGACCTAAACAAACTCACTTTGAATCCTTTAGAATGTTTACCTATGATGGGAAGGATAATAACAGCAAGCTATTTAGGGCTATATATTGGGGATTATAAACCACGTTAGTTTGCTTGAACCAATGGCTGAACTGTACTTGAAGTGAGTTATGATTAGTCAACACTCTATACCAGATGTTTGTTGAAAACTGATAGGATGGACATATTGCAGTTCTCAAAGAAGAGAACACAAGTCTAAGGAGAAATTTCCAAACACTATAACGTGGGCAGTATAGAGAGCAGTTGTTTGGAGAAACAAAGTCAAAGGGCAAACGACACACGAAGGTTTAAGAATATGAAACAGTTTCTAAGTGGTATTCAGAGAACCTTACACTTTTGGGTTCTCTACCCTCCACCCTGAGGTTGACTGCTGTCCTGTAGACCCAGCAGGTCTCAGGAAAGAGAATGGTGAACTTTACGATTGAGCATTGCTGAGTTAATGTTTAAACTCACTTGCCATTTGTGAGAGACAGAGCATTGCTCTCACTCCTTTTGAACATGAATGTCTTCGGTAAAGTCTTCACTTTGCTTCATAAAGATGTGAAGTAATTGATTGGCATACTCATGTGTCTAGCATAGGGCTTTGGTCATAGAGTGCTCACTATCAATGAAAATGCCAGAATGTGTCTTCCTCCGACATTGCCCCTTATTAATTCATAGAGCATATATATCCTCTGAGACATTATTATGTTACACACTTGTTGCATGTAAGTGGAAATAGTATAATGTAAGATTTGAAAACAATTAGAGTTCAGCAGAGGAAATAAAAAAGATAAACTAAAATTTATGGCATATTTCGAGGAAGGCAAGGATGAAGGGAAACTCAAAATTCCCAGCGCTCCATAGAGGAGAAAACACTCGAGTGCTGTCATGTGGGCTCAGTAGGAAACACTGCCAAACTTCTGGTCATGACTATTCCAATGAATCAAAATGGCAAAAAGTGCTCACTTCATTATAATATTTAAATTTCTGATAAATAGGTATGGGTTTCTGACTACAAAATAACACTATAAAATTACCAGCAGGACAACCAGACTGTATCTATTTCCAGAAGGTATTTATTTGCTGCTAGTTTAGTCTACTTTGCTTGGAAACTAAAAGACCTATGTGGGGCTTCTCCTGTTTTTACAAAGATAGCATGGCAAACTTCTAGGGTCTTGAAATTCCTTGAAGCTCTTTTCTAGAATTTTATTAATTGCGCATAATATTTAGATATATGCTTTTGTATTTCATGTAACCATTTGTTACGATCATACTACATTTTACTTGTTAGGTGCAGATCATAATATCGACTGTTCTTAAAAAGAGAAAATAAAAAGAAGAAAAATTCTGCAGGAGTGATGTGTCAAGATGCTTTTGCTTTACAATCTCTTTTGCAATGGCAAGACTCTTCTAAAACATTTCATGTTTGTTTTCCAAATAAACCCACGGTTTATTTTGTAAAAACTCAAGAATGTTTTTTTTTTAATCCCATATCCATTTCAGGTTTGTCCTTTGCCAAAGGAAACATGATTCATGTGGCTGAGAAAGAGTTCTGGGCAGAAGTAAAATACAGTGGTCGTGTCTCGCACAGTACTCAGAAGAATGGGGAACTCTCGGTGGATGTTCTTGAGAAGGGATGCTATAACTCTTCAACTCTTGTCAGGTGACAACTCAAACTTAAAAAAAAAAACTACCCCAGTCATCAAATTGCTAACAATAACATAAATTTAGTTCTAAAGCAACCATAAAAATGAAGAAATCTAAGTCTTGAAAATTTTATAAAGCCCAGTGGCAGTATTTAAGCAATTATTGACTAAGCACTTAAATAGATCTATTCCCTGTGTGTTCACGACTGTGCTTCAAATAGTGTAAGATGTAGTGGACCCTGGGAATTTCTCTCTCTCTTCACTTTACATATTGACAGGGTTTGAAATAAAGTATGTTTATAATGAAACCTAGAGGAAGAGGATTGTTACTGCATCTGCTCTCCCTCACCCTGGCTTTAGAGCAAAGCAGGATTTACCATTTGCTTTGGTGTTCATGTAAATGCTGGTCATTATCGTTATGTACTAGCTTAAACTGCACAAGGTAAGGAAAGAAGTATGGAGGTACAAAAAAGTGTATACATTGCTTAAAAGCACTAAGATCTCAAGACATAGTCAATATTATTTAGTTTTCAAGAGTCTGAAGGGGCTTACACAAGTGGGTCTGCTCTACCTTGATGGAAAGTCAGAGTTTAAGCCGACTCTTGCCCTTTCAAGGTTATTGACAAGAGATCTGACTTAAGATGTGGCTATAAACAAGATATCCCAACCTAGGGTGCGGCTTCCTGGTGTTTTGGGTATTAGATGGCCCATAGAGGTGGATCTGTTTCACCTTCACCAAAGGTCAGAGAGTTCAAGTCTATTCCTGCTCCCTCAAAGATTTGACAAGAGGTTTGGCCTAGGGAGTGGCTGCCTACAGCATGCTTGGTCTAAAGCTAGTCACTGCATGTCCTGCCTAAATAACAGAATGCTTAACTCAGGATATAGTTTCTTGATGTTTCAGGTACTGAAGCAAGTAATTGCTCTTTGTATCATGTTGAAGCAGTTTTTTTTTTGCCTTCTTCCCCCCCCCCTTGGATTGGGGTATATACTTATGTAAAATAAATGAGGGTGAACTCAGTATTTACTGGGTTACTACCCTGGCTCTATTCTGCATCTCTGTTCTTTTTTTTTCTTATATCTCTGTTCCTCCATCTAATATTTCTAATCCACAGTTCCTACCCTGGAACCCATCAAGGCTGGATCTTCACAGATGTCTTCCCAACGTGTGGATTACAGCAAGAGCCCCAGTTTCTGCATGCTTGTTACAGTCTGGTAACTAACAGTTGCATGCTTCCCGTGTGTACAGTGTTCTTAGTAGCAGAGTAAAGGTCTAAGTTACATACTTCAAGCTTCTTTTTAACAGCTCAGTCAATTAGAGACAGTCAGTTTTAGAAACAGAGTGAAATACAATAAAAAAGTTAATAAAGTGGCAGAAACTATAATGAAAACTCTCTGCTATGGTCTGAGAATCATATTGTCTGGTAGAACTATAGTTGTGGAAGAAGGCAGATGTTACTAGCAAATTTCTGTGGCTATATAAGGAAATTATATTAACCATGTTGCCCACCTATAAAATCCAACATTAAGAATCTCTCTCCACATATGTATTTCCTTGAAACAAGGAACTTCATGGAAATGTCTGGGTGCGTGACTTGAGACACTGCCTGGGAAGTTCTCAACACAGAATCATGCAGTACTTTGGTTTTCTAAGTTCTTTTTTCAGTGCATACCAATGTTCATCTTTGGTTTCAGTGATTAACCATACATATCTTATCAGCTTTAACTTTGGTGTCAGTATTTATTATTCCAGTAATAAATTGAAATGTTTCATACACAGGCAATTTTCATTCCCATTGAATGCATGATCAACAGTAATTTGCTAACAAATTATCATTACATCTAAAATCACAAACATAAACAGGTATATCATTTGAATTTATTCTTGATGTCTGAGTATGCACTAGAGATGAGCAGACCCTTCTAGATGAAAGCTGCTATGGAAAACACTTCTCAAATATGTTCTTTGCTGAGAATGCACCTATAACTGAAATCTGTAGCAGGTATTTCAAAATTAAGGTACTTCAATGATTAATAATGACTATTGTGTATTCACAGAGAGATTACTAATTTCAAGCAATGCCATAAAATATCACTTGTAGCATTAAATTATTTAAAAATACTTATGACTTTATTATTTAATTGCAATTAGGGCAATAATTTTAGCTTATCTTTAAAGTCTTAATTTTTGTGTATTGTGAAAATGTAATTGTTATGATTTCAGCCACAATAAGGCTGACGCTTCCAGGTTCTAGGACCATGCATGTGCAGACAAGCCCTCAGGCAGAAGTGCCTAATGGCCCTGGGGATGTTAAAGGGCCCTGTGTGACCCACACACATATGTGGTTGCATATCCACATGTGACTCAGCTAAGCCCTTGCATGCGTGTGTGAGCCCCATCATCTGTGTATGACATAGTCACGTCTACCCCCTGTGTGCATGTGCTAGGCACCTTTTAAACGCTGGATGTGCTTGCTCTCTCTCTCTCTCTCTCTCTCTCTCTCTCTCTCTCTCTCTCTCNCCCTCTGTCTGTCTCTCTTTCTCCCTCTCTGTCTCTGCACACTGACTTCTCCAGGAATGTACACACTCCATCTAATAAACTCCTAAGCAGGTTTGTTGTATGTTCCTTGTTTCCTTCTCAATCATGCCAGGCAGTTTCAGTAATAAAAGTAAAATTTCCAATCAAAATTTACTTTAGTTTTGGAAATCATTTCTAGAGTCACTCAACATTTTTGGTAGTGAAGATGGAGTTTATGATATTTGCCAAGCTGTAGGTACAGAGTCTAATAAGAACACACACAGGAGCAAGGTTTCTAGTATTATCTTCTGTTTGCAAAACTCTGTAGTCATATTATTAAAATTATTGTTCTATACCTTATATGTGAAACATGAAGAGGTATCTTATTTTATATTAACTCAATGGCAGGATAAAATGATGATGAATACCACATTTTTTTCTGCATTGTTCATTGAATCCCGTGTTCTACGGAGCTGACACTGGAGTAAGAAGATGGAAACTGTCAGGAATTTATCACCGAGAATGTAACAAGTGTGCAGCCACTCTGTTTATACACATCAAATTTTTCTTCAAAGAATAATCACAACATGCCAAAGCGTCATGAGATAACTCGCTTTATATCAAAGACTAGTCAAATGACATATAATAACTATGCAAATGTTTTTTATCAGGGACATCTTTATGTGTGCTTTAGATGTTTCAAAGAAAAGAAGGCTACATGAATAAAGAAAGTTTAGAATTGTACATTGCCCTCCAAGCAACAATAGCAAGAGATAACCATGAGCTGTCCATGGAGTCTGATGTCTCAAACTTGTGAAGTTATGGCAATTCTTACTGATCACCTGCTGTATGAATCTGCACTTGTATCTTCTTCAGAGCTCATGTTAAAACTGATGTGTAAGTAAGGATATTCAAACTGCAGAAAGAAACTCCGAGATAATATTGTTACCTTGAAATCCAATTATAGTGTTTTCCTTGCCATAATTCTAGATCTAGACTGAAGAAGAGGATTTTTGTTAGAGGGCTGCATGAGGCTTTATTTCATGAAACAATAAAAACTAGGCATAAAAATTTAATCTGGGCTATACTGTCAGTTTGAAAAACGTCCCATAACTCTTTTGAAATGTAATTCTTACATCAGGCCATTGAGTCTCCTAAATTATATGTTTCAAGAGTTCCTAGTATAGTTATAGATTTACAGGAAGCATTGCAATCAATTATACAGAACTTTCTTATCTCAACAAGAGCAAAAAGTCATAGTTCTTAAATGCTGTCCACAATCCCTCATCCTTCTTGTTCCTTCCTTAGGCTTGTTTTGACATTTCCTGTAATAGGCTCATACTAGAAATGGCCCTTTATAACTGGCTTCTTTTACTGGTCATGCTCACTAGATCTACCTATGTTATGTAGCACAAATCCTCAAACCATTTTTCCTTATTAATCAACAATGTTCCATTGCTCAACACAGCACATTTTGTTGATTGATTTTGTGTAGTACTGCTACAAAATGCTTGTTTCAAGGTTTCACATAGACAAATGTCTTATTTTTCTTGATTGTATATCCACAAGTGGAATTGTTAGTCCTATGGTAATTCTATGTTTAGCCTTTTGAGAAGATATGAAAATATTTTCTAATGTGGCAATTTTGAAGCCCTCCAAACAACAATATATGAAAGTATCATGTTTCCACTAATACTCATTGGTGTCTGTCTTCTTTTAAAATTAAATTTGCTTACTTGTTTTACATCCTAAGGGTGATGTCCTTTCCCTTATCTCCTCCCACTTCCTTCTTCCCTCCCCTCCCGCCTTCCACTCCTGTTTCTATTCAGAAAGATGCAGGCTTCCCATGGACATCAACAAAGCGTAGCATATCAAATTGCTGTAGGACTAAG
>LOEQ01011191.1:3934-14714 GCA_001685075.1 Bramus lutescens
GAGCTGGGGGATCTATGGCCCCAAAGAAGGGAAGGGCTTGAGCATTTCTTTAAGTGCCTTTCAGCCATTTTAGATTCCTCTGATGACAGTTCTCTACTTAGGTCTGTACTCCATTTCTAAAATGGATTATTTGTTCTTTTGATGACCGATTTCTTGAGTTCTTTGTAAATTTTGGAGATCAGACCTCTGTTTGATATGGGGTTGGTGAAGATCTTTTCCCATTCTGTAGGCTGTTGTTTTGTCTTGTTGATCATGTCCTTTGCTTTGCAGAAGCTTTCAGTTTTAGGAGGTCCCATTTGTTATTTTTTTCTCTCAGTGTCTCTGCTACTTGAGTTATATTTAGGAAGTGTTCTCCTGTGCCAATAAGTTCAAGCGTACTTCCCAATTTCTCTTCTATGAGGTTCAGTGTCAATGGCTTTATGTTTAGGTATTTGATCCATTTGGACTTGAATTTTGTGAATGGTGATAGATATGGATCTATTTTCATTCTTTTACATGTTAATATCCAGTTATACCAGCACCACTTGTTAACTATGCATTCTTTTTTCCATTTGATAATTTTTTGCTTCTTTGCCAAAAATTAGATGTTTAAAGGTGTGTGGATTAATATCTGGGTCTTTGATTCAGTTCCATTGTTCCTCCTGTCTGTTTTTATGCCAATACCGGGCTGTTTTCAGTACTGTAGCTCTGTAGTAGAGTTTGAAGTCAGGGATTGTGATTCCTCCAGAAGTTNGTGGATTAATATCTGGGTCTTTGATTCAGTTCCATTGTTCCTCCTGTCTGTTTTTATGCCAATACCGGGCTGTTTTCAGTACTGTAGCTCTGTAGTAGAGTTTGAAGTCAGGGATTGTGATTCCTCCAGAAGTTCTTTTATTGTACAGGATTGTTTTGGCTATCCTGGGTTTCTGACTTTTCTATATATAGTTGAGTACTGTTATTTTGAGGTCTTTGAAGAATTTTGCTGGGATTTTGATTGGCGTTGCACAGAATCTGTAGATTGCTTTTTGTAAGATTGCCATTTTTACTATGTTAATTCTATTTACCCAAGAGATGGAGATCTTTCCACTTTGTGGTGTCTTCTTCAATTTCTTTCTTAAAATATTTAAAGTTCTTTTCATACAAGTGTTCCACCTGTTTGGTTAGAGTTACTCTGAGATATTTTATGCTATTTGTGGCTATTGTGAAGGGTGATGTTTCTATGATTTCTTTCTCAGCTCATTTATCATCTTTATAAAGGAGGGATACTGATTTTTTTTAGTTAATCTTGTATCCTGCTACATTATTCTGAAAGTGTTTATGAGTTGTAGAAGTTACTTGGTAGAATTTTTGGGGTCGCTTATGTAAACTAGCATATCATCAGCAAATAGGGAGAGTTTCACTTCTTCTTTTCTGATTTGTATCCCCTTGATCTTCTTTTGTTGTCTTATTGCTCTAGCTAGGACCTTAAGAACTATATTGAATAGATATGGAGAGAGTGGACAACCTTGTCTTGTTCTTAATTTCAGTGAGATCACTGGGAGTTTCTCTCCATTTAGTTTGATGTTGGCTGTTGGCTTGCTTTATATTGCCTTTATTATGTTTAGTTATAAACTAGATATAAAGGGCTAGACAGTGTTTAAATGAATATAGTTTCTGTGTAATTATTTTGGGGCTTAGCTAGCTGGATGGTGGGACACAGCCCGCCACTCGTCCTATTGCAATTCAGAAATATCATATTGTGAATGCCCACAATTGTGAAGTAAGGAAAGCCTTATCAAAGCAAGAGCTGGCTAGTGCTTTGTCCAGCCAAAGAGGTCAAAGTTGTTCCGGAAGCTTTAGGGTGGTCGTGAAGGTCGTTTTGGCAGCAATGACAATTTTAGGAGATGGAGAATTTCAGTGATTATGGTGGCTTCAGTGCCAGCTGTGGTGGTGGTGGCTATGGCGGGAGTGGGGATGGCTGTAATGGATTTTGTATGATGGAAACAATTTTGGAGGTGGTGGAAGCTACAAAGATTTTGGCAATTACAATAATCGGTCTTCAAATGTTGGGCCATAGGGCTGAAACTCTGGGCTCTGGTGGTGGAGACCAGTATTTTGCCAAACCATGAAACAAAGGTGGCTATAGCGGTTCCAGGAGAAGCAGCAGCTATGGCAGTGGCAGTGGCAGGAGGTTCTAACTACGGCCAGGATACACAGCTCAGCAGGAGAGGAGAGCCAGAGAAGTGATGGGGAAGCTACAGATGAACAGGTTTGTGAACTCAGCAAAACACAGTCGTGCTTGGCTTCAAAGAAGACATATTTTAGACGATCCTCACATGTATGGGCAGAAAACCCCTAGGACTGCATTTGTGACTAATTGTATAACAGGTTATTATAGTTTCTGTTCGTCAGAAAGTATAAAGCATTCTAACACAGGGTTTTACTATGGGCCTTTTTCTCACCCATGCTGTTGATTGTTAAATGTAATAGCCTGACCATGACACTGAATAAATGTGTCTTTTTAAAAGAGAAAGATTTTGAGCGTCTTGCATGCGGATTAACACTTGGCTATACAATGTTTGTGTTGGCCTATGTTGATTTGAGCATGCTTCCCTTCTTCAAGACACTAAGAAAATCATAGCGATACAGTTGTATGGGAAGCAGAAAATAGTGTATCAGTTATAGCTGCCTGACAGGATTTATTTATGAGCCTTGGGGGGAAAGATGCTTCTTCTTCTGAAATTGTATTAAACTATATAAGAACTCTCTCTCTTCTCCAAAGATTAACATCCGGGGAAAGATCATCAAGATGTTAGACATTGACCAGCACATATACTGGTGTTCAGGAGAAAGGCAAACAATGGAAGTATGGAATCAGCAGCTTTCCTTACAGATGAGCTGTACCCTAAGATGGAAAAAAAAAGCCAATCATGTTTCTCTAATTCAATGGCATGGCCCAAAGAATGGGAAGGACCCTTGCTCCCTAGGTGGGTGTTTGGTCAGTTGCACTTGACCTGGTCTGAAAATATTTTTGATAAAATCTGAGCTCGGGCCTGGGGAAGCAACTTACTGAAGTGTGTGCTATGCACACAGGAAGACCTAGCACAATCCTTGGTACCTATGGTTAAGGTGGGCATAGTGGCACAAGCTCATTGTCACAGCACTGGAGAAGCACAGACCGAAAGATCCCCAGGGCCCACTGACCATCTCACTTAGCTTAATTGGTTAACCCCAGGCCAAGAGGAAACTGACTCATAAAACCAAATGGATAGTGCCTAATGAACGATGCCTGAGATTGACGTACATCATTACAGACATGTGTTCCTACGTACACATGAACATGTGCCCTCTCCCACAAATACAGCAATGAAAAATAAGTAAGAACCCTAGATCCTGGAGTGCCTTTCAATCAAAGCCATAAGCTTTCTCTGTTTTGTTATGCCTAGGTGAAGTTTACTCTCCTCAGACTCCATGAGCAGCACTCAAGTAGGCCAGAGACTTGTAATTATTTTTGGACACTTTTGGCAAAAGTTCCACTTTTGCTGAAACAGTTGGGGTACTTAAGGCAGCGGAATAACCTCTTCAATTATTTGGCTGGCTGGTTTCCTTTCCTGCTTCAATCAGTTTGTTTGTTCATAGATGCAGTAAGTTTCCCAAATTCATGTTCATGTGACAACCCCCATGCAGTCACTTGTCAGAGGTTACTAAGAGCACATGGATAAATGATTCTTCACCATTCAGTGAGCATAGCCGGGGATAAGAAATTAGAAATAAAGATTTATTTTCATCCATTTTCTGCTTGCATATGGTATTTTTTCTTTTGAGTAACTGCATATTTAAAGTAATATTTACTGCTGGTGTTCTTGTACTGACAATGACTGATTTTTTTTCTGAAAATCATTTCATACTAAGTTGTCAACACTTTCAGCTAATAACAAAATGTTTAACAGAATCCTTTATGTTTTCAGATTCTGAATTAGACAATACTTATTTTGATGACACAATATGATCATTACAAGACCAGAGAAAATGGTCTATGTTCATGTATATGCTGGAAAATAATGTTTCCAACCTTTGCTGCATGATGTTTACTCGAAAAGCAAATCACTGGTTCCAAGAAGAGTGCTTCTCTATCCATTTCTGAAAAG
Organism: Bramus lutescens; assembly: GCA_001685075.1. Lineage (NCBI taxonomy): Eukaryota > Metazoa > Chordata > Mammalia > Rodentia > Cricetidae > Bramus > Bramus lutescens. Next base: position 8,041 of record LOEQ01011191.1, read on the forward strand.
TTGTACTGAAAATGTCAAAGATACCAGAATGTATTTAGAGACATGCCCTTACTAGTTCAATGAAGCCTGCCACTAAAAATTATAAATACAAAAACAAGACATTTGGATGAGAAAAGATTCATGCTAAATTGGATGTGATTGTGAAATGTAAATCAATATATTAAATGTTATTATTCGAGTCAGGCTTCGGAAATGAAATTCACTGCTGGGCCCACTGTACATTAAATCTAGACTCCTGTCAAACCTTATCAGGGTTTCCTTAGGGGACAGGATGGGGGAAAAACAATTGGAAAAAGGGAGATGCATAGACTGAAATTCTAGGTTCAAATTCTTCCCTTTTAAACACTGTGTTATTGGAGCTGGAGATATGATTTAGTAGTTAAGAGTGCATAATGATCTTTCAGAGGACCCAAGTTTGGTTTCCAGTATTCCCATCAGAGGGCTCACAACTTCCCATAACTCCAGGTCCAGGGCATCTGAAATCTCTTCTGACAAAACAGCCACCTGCAGTCATGTGTGCATATAACCACACAGAAGGATGTGCATGCACATATAATTAAAAGCAAAATAAAACTTTAAAAATATTATTGGGCCTGGAAAGATAGATCAGGAGTTAAGAGCACTGGCTGCTCATCCAGAGGGGCTGGGTTCACTTCCTAGCACCCACATAGTGGCTCACAACCATCTATAACTCCAGTTCAAGAGGATCTGACATCTCCTTTGGCCTGCATGGGCACTGTGTACATGTGCTACACAGACATGCATGCAAACAAAACACCCATACACATAGAAAACAAAAAATAAATATTATTGCCCTACATAGTATTCTGATTAGTTCCATATATATGTTTTTAAATGACTAAAAATAACTGTCTTTATGCAGAGGTTCTGGAATAGCTGATTTCTTTTTAAAACTTACATAGAGAGCAAACTTAGACTCATTTACTTCACTTATAAGATTGGAAAATTATAATTGATTCTACATTTTAGTATTTTTATCTTAATTTTGTACAAACCTCAATTTACTGCAGCACTAAGGAGTCAATGCTAGCATTATTTTTATACAATATATTAAAAGTAAAATACCAAATTCACTGACTTTGCAAAAAATCAGGATCAACCATTAGTTACGTTAGCCAGTGAGTTTTTGTTTGTTCGCTTTTTCTTTTTAAATTTATTTAAAAACAAAAGAACCTTTTTCTTTTCATTTTTCATACCAATCCCAGTTCCCTCTCCCTCCCCTATTCCCATTCCCTCCACCTCCCATCCACTCCTCAGAGAGGATATGGCCCAATGCTCTGAGGCAGCACCAAGACCCTCTCCGCTATATCTAGGCTGAGCAAGGTATCCCTCCAAAGAGAATGGGTTCCAAATAGCCAGAACAAGCAGTAGGGATAAATCCTAGTCCCACTGCCAGTGGCCCTGCAGTCTGCCCCAGAATGTCACTGTGAGATGGTGACATTCCTTTTAGGTTGGTGATGAGGCAGAAATATAATGGTGGAAGGGCATAGATCCAAACACTGCTCAGCTCTTAGAAGTCTGGAAGCAGAGATATTCGAGATGGGTGTCCAAGTGACAAGATGTCCCCTCAATGCACATCTCCAGTGACCCACTTCTAAACAACTCCTTCAGTCTCCAGGTGATCTATAGCTATGAACTCAGTGGACCAATCCATTGATGGAAAATAGAAGCTGGTACCCTTGTTATCCTTCAACATTTCAGTGGTGTCAAATGGAGAAGAAGCCTTTAACACATGAGTCTTTGGATGGATTCTTCCTGAGCAACTATACTATGCTAGGAAGTTTATTGCCTAGACAAAATGAGGACAGTAGTGTAAAAAGGGAGAGATAAAGCCCTGCTAGTTGAAGCCAAAGGAGAAATTAGGAAAACTCACAAACCTTAAAATGAAGAGGCCTTTGCGTCTGGTGGCATATAAATTAATACCAGAACTTTCCATGATTATCTAATGTTTCTTGGATTCTGTCCACAGCCAACTTTTCAAATAATTTTACATCTTGCCTTTCCTTCACCTCCTTTTCATTGCTTATCTCTTTAGATAGAATCTTTAGTCTGCTCATCAATCCACGAAATTGTTCTTTTACCAGTATAAATCACTAAAGTCACCCAATATTGCTGACATATGTCCTCATCATTTTTGAGCTCTCAACAACAGGAGACATGGTGATCATTACTTGATTTTAGGACAGGGCTTTGGAGTCATATGAGATTACATTTGTAGTATTTTGCTTTGTCTATGATTATCCTTCTACCTTACTTTCAAATGTGAACATTCGTTATGGCTAGAATGTGGGCCTTCTGTTCTTTATCTATTTTATATTCAACTCTTTGACTGGATTACATATATACACTGACAATCTCAGTTACTTCAAGTTACCTATCTGATGTCTTCCAGCACGTGACTACTTGACTTCCTTGATCTTCTCCCTTTCACCAAATCTGCCTTTATTCTGTTTTATCCTTTATATCAAAAAGCATTGTTATCACTCACATTTCCCAATCCAGAGTTTAGGAATTATTCTTTAAAAAGTAATTCTATCTATAATCTATTTAGTTATTTAGTTGATGTGTATATGTGTTTTTTGTCTCAGTTTGTGTGCATCACATGTGTGCAGGAGCACTCAAGAGGCCAGAAGAAGAGTACTATATAGCTTGAAACGCTAGTTACAGTTACAGGTGGCTGTGGGTCACCCTGTAGATACTAGGTATTGAACCCAGGTCCCTTGAAAAAGCACTATGTAGTCTTAACCACTGAACAAACTCTCCAGCTCTAATCATTCTTATTTTTGTCTTCTTCTTTACTCATATTTTAGAAATGCCTAAGTTGCCTCATCAAAGCAAAATAAATCAAACACTGCTCCTCACAGAATAAGAACAATACACCCTATGTTTTTTTCATTTCTTGTCTTTAGTATCAACTTACTTTTAATCACCCCTTTATCTCATATGAACTTTATGCTGATCATTCTTCTTCCTCTGCAGCGTTCTTTCCATCTATTCAATATCACATTTTGCCAGAATGGTATTTCTGGATTTCAAATAAGTATTTAAATAAAAGAATGTAAATTAAAATTGCACTTAAAAATCTGTGCACTGTGACTGAGATTATTAAAATCCCTAAATTTTATAGCACACACTGTTGACTGAACTGTGAAGAAACAGGCACTCAAATGCACCTACTGGTGTGCAAGGCGATGCCAACATTAGAGCGGATTTGGTTGCATCTATTTAAATTATGAATGCGTTTACCACTTGACCTAGCAATTCCACTTCTGGGAATTTATCCTACAAATATGACTGTGTACGTGCAAAACGGAGACTATAAAAGATTACTCATCACAGCAGTGTTTGTAATGAGAGGAGACTAGAAATTACCTATGTTCCTTTAGAATGTGTCTGGAAATTGTCCAGTAATAGGAGACTGCTGAAAATCAATGGTACATCTGCATAATGGAGCATTGCATCAGTAGGGAAGGGTGGAGAAGCCTGGGATCCAATGCTGAGAAAGTTATCCAGAATAGACTGCTAAATAAAAACAGAAAGATATGAAACGTGTCTACGGTACAATTCTGTTTAAGAGAGTGTATTATAGTCTGGCACACTGGTTTGTGTCTATAATCCCAGCACTCAAGTGGTGAGGCAGAACGTTCTCTAGCTCAAAGCTAGCCTTCGCTAAAAGATGAGATCCTATCTCTAAAAACAAAAATAAAAACAAACATTGCCTGGGGATGTAGATCAATTCTTGCCTTCAGTGAATAAGGCCCAGGCTTTGATATTTAGTACCACAACCAACAAAGCATGTTATAGATATATAAACTTATATTTGCTTGTATAAATTCTGAAACTATTATATAGAAAGCTTATAATCACATCTGGTAGGTGGGTAGGATACATGAGACAAAGCAGGGTGATTTTTTTTTGTTGGCTTTTATTTGTGAACTATGCAAAGCTCTTCCTTAGAAAGAAAACAAAATAAAACTCATGTGTGTGTGCTGTGGGAGACTGCTAGTCTAACTTCAAATCTCTGTGTGCTGTGTGGAGGGGTTTCTGTAAGCATACGTTTGTGTATGTTAGTATTTATGTATCCACATATATGCATATCGAAGAACATAATTAGGCTATCATTGCTACTTCTGTTGTTTTCAAAAGTCCAGCAAAGATTTCCATACCCATTACTTTGTGTGAATAGTTGTTTTGTGAAAATATGGGGTGGGGGTAGACAGTGTGGGGAAATTCTGTGGTTCTAGTGTCCCGATGGGAAATCTACTCAGCATATGTAGCTCAGTGAGATGACCAGAAACAATGAGCTTGAGTGAAGTGGGTTGTAAACTACAAACATGCATGTATCCTGTGAATTCACAGAACTCTCCAACATATGGAAGAAGGGGGTTTAAATACTTTTTAAAAGATTTGTGAGTGATTAGTTATTCCAAGGTAACACAAAGCTTACAAAATTCTCTTTGTACACTGTGGTCCTGTAGCATCTATAAGCCTAAACAGCTATTTGTTATTAAAATGATGGGTTTGATGTGACATTTTCAGACATTTATTCCAAGTGCTTTGTTCATATTCACCACCATTCCCCCTCTTGCTTCTTCTCTCACATCCAACTGGTCTCCTTCATTGACACAAATATGAGAGAAAGCGTGTGATAACCTCTTTCTGAGTCTAGCTCATTTCACCTCATGTAATGATTAATCATTCTACTCATTTTTCTGTAAATGACATAATTTTCATCTTCTTAATCTACTCTATTGTGTATACAGACCATGTTTTCTTTACTCATTCCTTTGTTGATAAACAGCCATGCTGATTGCATGTCTGAGCATTGTGAATTGTGGCACAATGAAGGGAATGTGCATTATCTCTGTAGTCTGAAGACTTAGATTCTTCCTTGAGGCACACACCCAGGGGTAATATAGCTGAATCGGGATACTTCTAGTTTCCTTGGGGCACACACCCAGGGGCAGTAGAGCTGAATCACGATACTTCTAGCTTTCGTTTCTTAGGGAACTTCAAACTGATTTCCATATTGGTCACACTAATTTCCAGTTCCTCTAGCATGAATAAAAGCAACCCAGACACCCCTCCTCCGTATCCCGGCAGCATTTCTTCTTTCTCTCTGATGATAGTCATTCTGTTCTGTGGGGAGATGGAATTTCAATGACATTTTGATTTGTACTTCTCTGATGGATAGTGATGGTGAACATTTTTCATGCATATAATGACCATTTCCATTTCTTCTTTTGTGAGTTGTCTGTTCAATTCATTTGCCCATGTATTGATTGATTTGATTTTTACCACCCATTTTTCATACAGAGGTGACACAGAAAGGAAAATTGTGGAGCTTTGTAACTACAGTTTTGAATATTAGATTTATGAAACAAGAAAAGGTGAAATTTAAATAAGTTTGTATGAAAAGCATTATAATTTCTGAAAACCTGGATGTCATTAAAAGTACCTTAATATTGAAGTATCCTTAGTTCCAATCAAATAGCTTAGTTAACTTTTCTTCCCTTATTTAACTTCCTAAGATGCAAACTAGTCATGTATCAAACGGAAATGCTAGTGCTAAAAACCTTTTTTTTTATCCAGAGTAAAAGAAAAACTCATTTATTTATGTATCTCTATATTGATAGCTTTAAAACATTAAATTCTTAAAATTTGAAATTTCTCAAAATAACAGTAGTTTATTTTGAGAAATAATCTGGAAAGTTCGTTAGCAAAATTCCATATTCATAAACCAACTGACCACCTTCTAATATTCCTGATGTTTCTGCTTCAAAGTTCTCATTTATTTACATATTCTGTTTGAAATGGCTTGTGGGAACCTCATTGCAGAGGATGCAAATGCTCCCCACTGGACAAAAAGTTCTTATCGCAAAAATCAAACGTATGAATATGGTTCATGAGCATAGCTTTTATATTGAATATTTTAAAAAGTCTCTGTATTTGCCTCTGTCTTTCCATCTGTCTCTCTGTGTCTGTTTGTCTGTCTCTCTGTGGTGGATATAGAATCATTTAGGGGAAAGAGTTTATATTTGAAAGTCAGAAGACAGCCTTGTTTGTCAGTGTTCATCTTCAATCTTGTTTGAAATAGTTTCCCAGCCACTGAGTACATCAGCTTAACTGCTCAGAAAGCCTCAGAAGATTCTCCTGTCTCTCTCTCCCATCTTGGCATAGAAGTACTTGGATTACAGATGCTCTCTATCACGCTCAGCTTTGCATGTGTTTCTGGGATTAGAACTCAAGTTTTCATGCTTTCTTGGCAAGAACTTTACCACTGAGCCATATACCAAGTTCATGCTGAATTTAATGTGAAATATGAGCACTGATTTAAGACAAAATACCACCAGCATCTTGGTTAAATAAGCAGTTCAAGAATTTTCTTTCATGAAAAGTTTTCTGTTTTGAACTTTTCTTTTATGGATATGACTCTCTCAGAGACCCAGGTTATAAAACAATCACATGGGTTGAATAGTTTGGATGTGAATGTGACCATTTTTAGTTTTCCCAACAGGCACCCTCTCTCTCTATCTCTCTCTCTCTCACGCACACACACACACACTCTCTCTCTCTCTTACTTTCTCTCATCTATCATCCATCCATCCATCCATCCATCCATCCATCCATCCATCCATCCATCCATCCATCCA
>LOEQ01011191.1:14808-27525 GCA_001685075.1 Bramus lutescens
TCTATCTGTCTATCTGTCTATCTGTCTATCTGTCTATCTGTCTATCTGTCTATCTGTCTATCCGTCTATCTGTCTATCTATCTATCTTTCCATTCATCTATGTACTCATCTTAAAGCTATCTTTTAGAGTGATGGCTTTAACTTTAGCATATTAATACACTCTTATCACTCTATATTCATTAAGTAATGATCCAGCCCCAAGATGAGAGTATTACTAGAGAATCTCTTTAGGTTCACCTATCCAGTACTTTCTGTGAGTCTAAAAGCTCTGGTGTTCTTTACAATTCTGTTAAAGGGAAACAAAACAAAACAAGACACAACATTCTTTTGACATTTTGAACTGGGAACAGTATTTACAAATGAAGACAGAAGGAACAGGGACAACCTGGGACTCTCAGGTCCAGCTGTGTGAAAGACCATTTTATGAGGGAACGCATGATTTTAGTCTCTTTAATCCCCAAATCAACATGCCTTCCAGAAGTTATAAAATGACTTTAGGATTGTTTAATGCTCACATTAAGGGATGAGGTCAGGAAAGGCAAAGATCATCATAATATGTCCCATGGAACTAGGGTGGACACTGGATACAGGCCAGGGATTCCCAGGGAGAAAAGACATTAAGTATTTTTTGTAGCTTCTCTAATGCAGACTTCAGATGCTTTGGTTGTGGCTGTCACTAATATCAAGCAGAAGACCTACAACCTCATCCCAAGAATGCACACAGGGGACCACAAGAACTAAATAAACAATGCTCTGTTTGCTCAAATATTTAGCAAAGAGCCCAGGAATTGCTGCATAGGCCACTGTGGAGATTTTATTCAGCTCTCAAAGATGTCTCTATGCTCTGCTAATAAAACAATTCATGTATGTATAATGTGCATTGTAATTATTTCCACATGGTTCTCATTTAGATAGAGCCTGGGGAAGGAGATTTCTATTCAGTGAAGCTCCACCACACACTGGCATTGATGAAAACACTGCCAAATTCAAACCCAAAACAGGATAAAAAAACATAACCTGTCTGTACATATCTTTTCTTATGCTTCTCCATCCCCGTCACTATGATTTTTTTCCCTGACTGTGACCTAGGTAGATGGATGGGACATTTACAGGAAATAAAACACATAAAAGCTTTATAAATATAATCTTACCATTTATGGATGGTCCTGTCTCCTGCAGCCATGAATACTTACTAAAGCATTATTTGTGAGAAAAACAATATTTAATAGGAAAACTTGGGAGGAAATCTTTTGGTTGGATGTCTGGAGATGGGACCTTAGTCAAGTGGTTGTGCTTTGTGGCTCTAATCTCAAAGCATTGCTCTGAGCATATTGAAGAACTTCTACAGGAGGTAGTGGGTGGACAGAAGTGACTGGAGTGCCTATATTTAGAAAGAGGTCATCTATTTTTATAACTATCTTTAGCAAGTTTTATACCTAAATTTTAAATTATATCTACTTATCTTGTATAAAATTTGGAATCCACTAGTGATTATTTGAGTGACCTCAAATTTATTCTGATGACTGACATTGAATCTGGTGAGTAGAGTTTTGCATTTACCAATGAAATGAGTTGTATCACATTCCCATTTATTTATTTATTCTACAAAGAATTAATATGAATATCTTCATATTTAATTCTCTCATTTATTCAGATACTATTTATTGAGTGTATATTCTATGCCAGGATGCTTCTAGGTAGTGGGGTTAAAACAGTCATCAGAATAAAGTTTTGGATCAACAATGATTATATTTGGGAGAAGAGAATTAATAAATAAACGGGTAATAAGATGTTTTCATATAATCTCCATAATATGAAGAAGAGCAGAACAAGGCAGAAGGGAAACAATGGGAAAAAGAGGGGTCAGCAAAAACTTAGGTAGTAATCTGAGGAAAGGATTCAGTGAAAGAAGAGTGAGCTACGGGATAATCTGAACATCTCTAGGAAGCATAAGAATAAGGAAGAAGTTCAAAGGTTTTGATATAGGACTAAATTTGCATCATTTGAGTAACTTCTAGAACGTCAGTGTTGCCAGAGAGAACTCAACTAATGAAGCAAGAGAAGGTAAAAGTGACTTTATTGCATAAACAGGATTCAAACCCCAAGAAGCCTCAAAAATCTTGGAAGGATTTGAATTTGATTCTAAATGGGATGGGATTCATCTCTGCCCAAGGAGAATCACAAGTTTCTTTGTCTGTTTTGTGGAAGGTGTTCTGTATGGGAGAACAGTGGTATGGGGAAACCAAAGGGAATGTTGTTGCTCTGTTTTGGCACCTGCTATAGAAGATGGTGGCTGGTTGACATATCAGCAATAGAGAAGTTTAATTTTATCTAATTAATCTAATTAATCTAATAATATCTAACTTTAAGTTTATCTAATTTAGTAGATAAATTTAGATACATCCTAGAACCAGGAATGACAAAATTGTTTCTTCTGGATTGACTTAGCTAATAGAAAAGTGAAGAATCAAGGATGGCTGAAAGTCCTGGTCTGAGCAACTGACAAATGTTAATTATTCATTATTCCTTCAAGTATTTATTAAGTACAGACTTGTGATACACACTATATTGTGTGTTTGTGGTGTTGCAAAGGAAAAGCAATAAAAACAAGTACAAATAAAATTTAAAACAGGTTAGAGAGTTAAAAAGAATTGTGGGCAAATCAGTAAAAGAGATAATAAGAAGTTAGGGAGACAGAACAAGTTTAGAAAAATTCTTACACTATGTTTAGTAGGAAGATTCACTGATGTGAAATATGAACCCAAAAGGAGGTCACATTTCTGCATCTTAGTGAGGGACAAGAGGAGTGATGAGAAATGGCTACAAGAAAAGCTACCTTGGGGCTTGATTCCACCTTGGGTTTTGGAGGCATTTCCAGTTCTCAAATATGGAGTAACTTCAGGGTTTTGAACAGAAGAATGACATGGCAGGACTGATGTCTGAAGTCTCCTTCTGGCTATGCAACTGTGTGTTAGGACAGCAAAGATAGAGCAGGGAGCCTACTTTTGCGGGCAGTCTATCAATCCATATGAAAACCAGTGGTTGCTTGTTTGAGAATCATGTCAGTGAAAGTGAAAAATTACCTGAGTCTGTATGTATTTGAAAGTAACAACACTCCTGATTTTGAGACAGGTAAGGTGAAATCCACCTGGAAATCTGGTCCAGAAACCCAAGTGATACAGTTGTAGTTGGCTGACTTCCATCAGTGGTGTTGAAGAAGTCTCTATGTCTGTGAGATGTTTTTGTTTGGATAGTTTGGGTTCAACACTGCCATGGGCATTACATTGAGAGAATCAGATTGGTAGGAAGTTATTTTTGAGCAGGTAATATTTATTCTCAGGTGGAGATGCATACATGGTATTGAAAACTGCAGACAGGGGATGAGATCACCTTAAGAGTGAGTGGAAGCAGAAAAGAGGTCAGATACAGAGCCCTTTAAAGCACCGAACATAAGGGGTAGTGAATGACGAAGAACTAACAAAGGGTCCACTGAGATTGGAAAAGAACCAAACCAAGGGTCCGCCAACAGGAGCATTCTGAGAAAAATATGATCTACTATGGTCGACTTTGATGACAGTAGTGGGACAATGAAAAAGCAGGTCTCCCAGTGTAACATGTGAAGTAATTGATTAGTGACTCTACAGAGCAGCTTTCGAGTAGATGTGTAGAGTTTTGAGAACAGTGCAGGAAGGAAAAGGCTACTCAGTCGTAGAATACTAGCAGAGCAGCTGGCGGGGCTGGAGAGATCAGCCCAAAAGAAGGCGTCTGCTGTGATCAGTTTTTCTTGTGGGTCACATACAGCCAAGTTCTGAGGCAAATCTAAAGGAATGCTGAATCACTTATTTTCTCAGTGATTAGCACTTAATCATTTCATTAAAATATTTATTGTCATATTCAGAATCAATTTTATACTTGCCTGTTTAAGCCTTCTGAAAATTCATCTTGCCAAAAGAAATATGAATCCCTTGTAGGGTTTTTATGGCTCTGAGATGAAGAATTCCTTTCCTTTTATTGAATTATTTGTGTTGCTGAGTCTGACTGTGCTCTGAATATTGTATTGTAATAAGTTAATATTTATATTGTAGTGCAAGCCCAATAATGCAGTACTTGGCATTGAGTTAACTATAAAAATAATTGGATTTTATATATACCTGCCCCAAAGAAAGAGAAAGATTGTGATTATGCAAACAATTTGTAAATAACAATGCATTTCTCTTGTGATGTCTATTAAATTATTATTTTATATTTAGCTATTGTGTGGTTGATATTCTTTGCTTCTAGCTGTTTCATAAATTCTTGGAATCAGAGATATGTCATGTATATTTCTCACAGAAAACTGGTAAGTGTATTAGATTCTTGACTTCTATGTTGAATAATTGAGTGAATGTTGTCAGTTCTTTAAAATTTAATGTTTCTTTTTTATAATTGTAAAGATTAAACTCAAGTCCTCATGCATACTAGGGAAATGCTCTTCCACCAAGCTCTGCCGTTTAAAAGCTGGGCTAACTTATGCTCTTCCTGGCAGGATATTAGTAAAAATTCTTCTAGTTTGTGTCTTAGTTATTCACTGTACCAATCTTTACTGAAAATACACCAATACATATTAGGATGTCCCTCATCACCTGTACTTACTGATCTTATTAATTCTTTGGACATTGAAATAAAAATAACTCTGTAGAAAACTACAAATCCCTTTTAGCTTCTTAAAATACAGTTTTGCTACATTTAATATTTTCTTTTATAAATAAATTCCCTCATGAGTCTTGTGAATTGATGAGTGGCATGAATTTTGACTCCTAGATTATTGATTTTACTGTAAATTTCTTTGAAAGTTTATAATAGATTTTTTTAATCTGTCCAAAATAGTAATTAACTAGGATGGAGAGATGGATCAGCCATTAAAGGCTAGGCTCACAACCAAAATAGTAATTAGCACTATTCTTCAAATATGTGCAATTTAACTGACAGTCTTAAAATTTCATATAGGCTTGTAACTTAAAATTGTTCATTTATTGCATAATAATCTTCATGTAAAAGGTGCTATTTTGAAGTACTTTTAGAAACAGAAGTTATGAGGTAGTTTAAGCTTAACTGAAGGAAAACAGCTTAACTAACAAATAAATAGGTGTTTCTTGAAAGGGACATTTGAACACGTACCTTCTATGTTGTATTTCAGTTGCAAGCCTCACCTAACACTCATGCAACTTGCCTTGGCTGAGCCAATCCGCCTTCACTTCTAGTACAAAAGTTGTTAAAATACTTCTTAAGCCCCTTTCCCCCAAGACAGATACGCTTCCGTTTCTTAAGACTTTGATAAAACTTGGAAAGCAAATTAGCATAAGAAAAAATTTAACTTGTACAAATTTTGGTAGTACAAACTTTAGGCTATAACCCTGCTACAAAACTCAGATGGTTAAAGGGCTCACCGGGACTGATATTTTTGCACGGTGATTTTTCCTGAGCTCTGCCAAATGTCTTTTGATTGCATGCCCTTACTCCTTCCTCTGGTGAAAAGGCAGGGTATCGTCTGTGCTTGAAAGTCTATTGATATTTATAGGTAGGTGTCATGGTGATAAGACATTGCTATCAGGTCTCTACTGCCATCTTTCCCCCTCTTTCATCTTATTTTTCAGTTTATTGATTTTGCTGCAGAATAAGGGTCTTAGAAAGCCTACCTCAACTGCTGTTCTGTGACATGCACAGTCAAGTGTCATTGTGCACCTACTGTAAGCCAGGCCCCGTGCAATTTACTGGAGAAGAAAAAGAGTCAAGAAAGTCCTTTCCTTAACAGAACTTTTGAAATGTATTATCATGATTTTTGCTGCTGCTCTTGCTGCTGCTGCTGTGATGGCACTTAGCTTCTTCTCTCTTAAGTATACCATAGATTTCTGATGCCTCCATTTCTTACTAAATATTGAAGAAGAAGGTCTAGCTCTAGACAGATGGGTCTTGAGTTATATGTGCTGACTCAGAGCAACTGCGGTCAGCCCTGAGTGGTGCATGCTTGAGCTAAAAAGCTACCATCTGCACTGTTACTCTTGGTTCATGGATGAAATGTGACATTAAGGCACAATTTGAACCCAGGAGTTTTGTGTTTGTGCAGAAATGTAAGCACAATAAATACTGTGTAAAATCAGGGAATTATACTGGATAACCATAATGACTTAAAATCACAGAAAACACATCTCCGTTCTCTCCCTCCCTCGTCATCCTTCTCATCCTCTTCTGCCTCTTCTTCATTTACCTGCCACTGAATGATTATCTGAGTGTTACTTCCCTATCTCCTCTATTTCTCTAAAAGCTTTGTAATGATACCTGAGTAACTTTGAGTGAAATTGGCAAGTTTTATATATGTTAGCCATATTATCTCTGAACCACTATATTTTCCATTTTTCACTTAGCTAATAATTCCTATCTTTCAGGAGAGATTATATTTGGAAACAAAATGGTTAGGGAAGGAAATAAAGGTTTTAGATCTATTACTGTAGTCTATGAATCGCTTTCACATGTTTGAAAGATCTAAGTCATAAACATGAATTATTTTGAAAGCACCACTCTAGGAAAAAATAGAAAAGTTACATATTTGTAGGATAGATACAAAATTAACGGGTACATTGGATATGAATCTTGAGTGATCTTTTTGCTGTTATGAATCTGAGTTTGTGTCATTTCCAGTCAAATTTAGGAGTTGATAGATAGGGGCTCTGATATTGAGTTGTTTTATCTGCACATTGCTATGAAATAATCCTTTTGTACACTGTGAAGATGCATTGCCTCCATTGGATTAATATATAGTTTGATGACCAGTTGCTAGTCAGAAAGAGGTTAGGTGGGGGAGCTAGACTGAAAGAATTCTAGGATGAAGAAGGGCAGAGTTGCCAGGAGATGCTGGTAGGAGCAAGATGAACATGCTGTGATGAAAAAAAGATTCTTACATGTGTTAGAGTGTAGATAAGATATGGTTTAATTTAAGATGTAGGACCTAGTTAGAAACAAGCCTAAGCTATCTGTCAAACATTTATAATTGATAATAAGTATTTAAGTGGTTATTTGGGAGCTGGCTGACAGGACAGAATATTTTATCTACAGCACTATTAATTAGCAGCAAATATTTCTTAGGTGCTTCTACAATATTCTCCGGGACCTCCTTAGAAACTATATTTCTACTTTGGTGGATTTCAGAATGAGTTCCACAGTCTCACACTGACTAGCTCATTCTTTAACATAGTGTGGATTTTTATATTGGATCAACAAACTCATTGCGTAGTCTTAAAGCAAGACTGTGCGCTTGAATCCAGTCAGCTTGAGTACAGACTAGGCAGTGACCAGAAACAGCTTTTGAAGAGAGGAGTTATAAGCTTGAAATATACTTGATAATTCCATACATTTTTTGGCTTAAAAAAGAGTCAAGTGACTAAGTAGATTTTTTTAAATTTCTGAATAAAATTAAGTATATAAAACTTACCCTTCTCCAATTGGTAATTAGTAGATGACCAAAAATATATTTCCCCCCAAAATTTTATTTTCTTGTATTTTGGACTCCCTATCTAGACTGTGATGTGCATTTCCATATTAACCTAGTCATTCTTGTCTTTTCAGTAAAAATCCCACATTGTTAAAAAAAAGTCACATTTCAAAGTTATTTGTTAGTTGTCTTTCTTGCCTTTAACAAAGTTCACTTTAGAAATAGTTCTATTTTATTGTCATGGTTGATATTGCCCGAGAGTCTCTATAGTTACAATTTCTTTATTGGTTATGAGACATATCTAGGTTACTCTGTTGATCTATGTACCTGTACAGGGTCTGTAAGGGTAAGAGAGGGAATCATAATCAAAGCCTTATTAATTACTGTTACAATGGGGTGGATTGACTCTACATGTGAACCTCTTCTCTTACAAGTCCTAGGGAATGGAGGGAGGATAGGAAAACACGGGTGGTAAAAAGGAGGAAAGGGGAGAACGTGAAGTTAAGTAAGGAAGGCATTGTGATGGAAGGGTAGAGGCGGTGGAGATAACTGGCATCAAGGACATTTCTCAAAGCCATATGAAAACATAATATTTCAAAAGTTTCAAGAAGCTTAAATGGATTCACTCTATATGGAGAGAGATAATGCCTCTCCCAGATATGATTATCAAGCAACCAGTCAGTGCCAAGAGTGGGACATTATTCTTTGAGTTGTTGCCCAAAGGACCATTGTTTCTTTGAAAGAGAAATAAAGGTCTATTGTCATTGTTCTGTCACCCACTAAAACTAGACAGTAAGAACCTGTTGCTGAAGAGAACACACACTGGATCACAGGCTATGCAGAAATCAAGCTAGTATTGAAGTGGCAGCTTCCTTCCTACTGACTTGCTTTCACAGTGCTGGAAGGAATTATATGAGCACCGAGGAAGAAAGCTCATCAACATTTTTACACTACTATGAAACTGGAAAACTACAATCATAAGTAACTCAGCAAGATATGTCCATTGATTTGTTAGTGGCATTAATTTTATGGGAGTAACTTTCTGCTTAGATTTAAGGACCACTCCACAGAACAAACTCATACGGTAAACATGACCAAGAACCCATTTTTGAGGAGACCATAGATCCTAGAAAAGCACCTACTTGTACTGGTACTTCATTTGTATTTTAATAAATAAAACTTGCCTGAAGTTCAGAGAGTAAAGGAGTCACACTGATCAACCTTACAGACCAGGCAGTGGTAACACACACCTTTAATCCCAGCAGCCACACTAGTTTGCCATAGAAACTAGGCTGTAGTAGTGCACGTCTTTAATCCCAGCTCTAGAGTGGAATATAAGATGGGAGGAGACAGCTCTCACTAACAGTCTCATTCTGAGATTTCTGGATCGCCATTTTGTACTGAGGTAGAGGTAAGAGCCAGTAGCTGACTGTTTTTTTGCTTTTCTGACTTTCAAGTTGAACCCAAATTTCTGTCTCTGGGTTTTTAATTAATACTACACCTACTACTATTATTTTTCAAAGCAAATATAGGTTCAAAGTGCCTTCTAAATATTTTTCTCTGTGCCGATAGATTAGTGCAACTCTCAACCACCACTACCACCACCACCACCGCTATAGGAGCTTCTATTTTGGAGCAGATAGTGATTAATACAGACATTCACAACTGATCTAAGGCATAAAATGACTCACTGGAAAGTTCATCCCTAAATGGGGCATCTACATGCTATCTCTCCCACATGGCTCAGGGAACATTTTGGAAGAGGAGAGAGGCCAGTTGTAAAGTTGAGGAGGAGTGCTATGAGACACTACCTACGGACATGACAGGACTGTGCACTTATTAACTCATGTAATTTGTGGTTACTTGTATAACAGCTACCCAAGATCAAGCCTGGAAAACTCCAGAATGGATAGGGAGAGGTCTGGGAAGTCTCACTGCTAGTTAAGCTTTGTCAGTGAAAGTTGCCTTGCTAGGGTAGGGAGTCAGCCTTCTCCAGGGAAAAGGACACTATAGGTGGCCATTCTTGTGTGGGCAGCACTACACTACATGCATGCAGGTAGCAGTGGGGACTCTGTGGACTATGAAGAGATGACGAGTTTGGAAGGGGATCATGGAAAGGGTGTCTGGGAGGGTTGAAAAGGGAGCAGGGGAGTTCTATGATCAAAGTACATTGCACACATATATGAACTTCTCACAAAATGAATAGGTGCTAACATAGCTTTGAAAATTCCTAGCTAGAGAAAGGTACTAGATATTTTGCTCTTATAATTATATTCGCCATCCTTCCTCTGTGTCATAAGAGGCCCTGTTGTCTTTTGTCTCTAGGTTCATCAAAAGAACCTGTCTCAATGTATAAGGTAGACAGCAATTGAGGAAGACATATAATATCAGACTCATGCATATACTCATATAGGCATCAACACCCACACAAACATGTACACCCACACACATGTGAAGAGGTGTACACATCTGCAGGCACACCAAACACTTATGCAAAAAAGTAATTCAGTCAGTGTATATTCATCTTTCAACTTCTCTGTGGCCATGAGGTTACCTTGGAGCAGGACTATCTCCCTGCTGAAGATCACAGCTCTTCATAAACTGGCATCTTGGGATTTCTCCTGCAGTTTTTATTTAAACTAACCTTTTGCTGCCTTTGTCTCTTGGGCTTATGCATGTCAACAGCACGACATTCTGTTATGTTTCTTTTCTTTTTTAAAAAGATTTATTTATTTATTTACTAAGTATACAGTGTTCTGCCTGCATGGATGTCTGCACTCCAGAAGAGGGCATCAGATCTCATAACAGATGGTTGTGAGCCACCATGAGGTTGCTTGGGAATTGGACTCAGAACCTCTGGAAGAGCAGTCAGTGTTCTTAACCTCTCAGCCACCTAACCAACCCTTTTGTGGTTTTCTGCCCACACATTTTGTGAGTATACTGCCCACACATTTGTAAAGAAGGGTCACTTTAGTAAACTATTTCTAAGCTCCTAATATAATTCACCATCAGATTTCTGCTAGGAATGAAAATACAGCAGATTGTTGCGAGGAAACACTTTTGGAGAAATTGTGGGTGCAGATGCTGTTTAAAATAAAAGTGGCACTGGCAGATACTGAGGCTTGTTGAACAACTATGGGTTTCTAGATTTTTGTGTCTGCAAAGAAGGAATTGGACAGTCATATGGATAGTGGCACAATAAGTTTATAAGAAAAATGTAAATACCTTAAGATCACTAGTCATCCCAAAGCAGGATAGTGTAAAGAAAAATCAAGAGGCAAAGAAAGAAGACCCTGACACACCAGGACCTGGCACATATTTCTCACTCTTGGTGACCAAGAGAGGAGCATTTTGACACAAGTGGCAAAAGCTGCTGTGTGAACTGCCCACACAGACAGAATCCTTACTTTTCTGAGAGATCCTGGAAAAAGAATGTTGAAACAGGTCACGGACCATGCTTATGGCCAAGATGTATGTGAATGTTACCCAATTTCACCATCATCTCTCAGTCATAAACTAGAATAATTCAACCCATAAACCATCTTACACTACAAAGGGAAGAAGTGTTAAGCCAAGAAAAATAAGTAAACCAGCTTTTCTTGTTTTTGATTAATTTTACAACTTTCATTCTTTGAAGTTTATCTCCAAAACTGACAAAATTATACAAATAGAGCTGTTATTAAGAGACTTTAACACAACTTTCTTGAGAGGACCACACCTACTCCTTGGGTGTGTACTTATCTTTACTTAATAAATCACAGCATTTTCATCAACTCACTCACTGTGAATTTCTTTTCTGTTGTGGTGTAAGTCACATCTGAACTGAGGCCCCTAAGGAGGGAAGTCATCAGGCTGCACAGTGAGATCAGCCAGGCTGTTTCCTTCCAATGATGAAATTGCTGAAAAAAGTCTCTCAGAAGGAAATGAACCAAACATGCAGAGCAAAAGCAGTGCCCGAGAGACCAAGATCAGGCAGGAAAGAAACAATACTCTTATTTTAACATGAAAACAAGGCCAGATATCATATCATGCAATAAGAACAGATTCTGCTCAAACAGAAATATGAGAACCAAGAAGAGCTCAAGGAACAAAGATGTAAGAGGAAAGAAATATTCAATATGACTACCGGAGGGTGGAGGTGGGTCAGAGGTTAAGAGCTGCTCTTGTGTGAGTAGTTAAATTCCCAGCACCTACACTAGATAGCTCACAATGATCAGTGACTTGAGCTCCAGTGGGTTTGATGCCGTCTTCTGACACTCACAGGTACTTATTCACATGTGTTTTTATACATAAACACACAAGTACACACAAGTAAAACAAAATACATATTTTAAAAGGTTAGAAAAGGAAGCTGAGGAAACTCCTTGTAACATGGAGCTAGACAAGGAAATGGAATATAAGATAATCAAAGAGAAAACACAGAAAGTAACATTAACTTACAAATTCTGGTATCTAAAAGACAGAAAAAGAAAAGCTAGATGAAATTATTAGAAGGGAACAATAAAGAAATTACCCAGAATTATGATGCATTATTTTGTGCATTAAGAAGTCTACGGTGTTGATTTTTAGAAATGTGTATTTCACACTTCCACCAAATATTGGTATCCTCCCACACAACTCCTAAAACCTTGGAGATGTCAGAAGTGAGTGTCTTTTATTTGATAATGAGTTGATGGTCACTGCAGGCTCATGTTAGGTTCAGGAAGTGGCTGGTTGCTAGGGGAAGTAATCTTGTGTTTAGAGGCTGGACTTACAGCTCCATTTTCTAACTGAAAATGGGATGAAAGTTTACCGCTTGAGAGCTGTCATTTTTGTTTGCTTGTTTTACTATGTATCTCTGGTGCCCTGGAATTCTCTGTGTAGACCAAGGTGTCTTTGAACACCCAGAGATCCATCTGCCTCTGCCTTCGGAGTGCTGGGATTAAAAGTGTGTGCCACTTGATGTAGGAGGGTCATCTGTCTATGTGTTACTTTCATTGGTTAATAAAGGAACTGCCTTGGCATTTTGATAGGCCAGCCCTTAGGTGGGTTGAGTAGACAGAACAGAATGCTGGGATAAAGAAAGCAGAGTAAGGCAGATGCATGAAACTACAGCCCAAGATGGACATGGGTTAGAATCTTCCTGGTAAATCATGACCCCGTGGTGATATACAGATTACTAGATATGGGTTAAGCCAGATGTGACAGTCAGCCAAGAAGAGGCTAGATATAATGGGCCAGGCAGTGCTTAAATGAATACAATTTGTGTGTTG
>LOEQ01011191.1:36297-47281 GCA_001685075.1 Bramus lutescens
CACAGGGAGAGAGAGAGAGGGGGGGCTGGGCCTGGCAGAGACTTTAAAACCCTAAAGCCTACCCCCAGTGATATACTTCTTCCAACAAGACTATACCTACTCTAGTAAGGCCACACCTCCTAATTCTTCTAATCCTTTCAAATAATGCCACTCCCTGATGACTAAGCATTTAAATATATGACCCTATGGAGTCCATTTCTATTCAAACCACCACAGCTTGTCTGGTAGCCACTGTACTGGGGAGGCCTTGGAAGAAGTTGCTGGAATTCTACCCTGTCCTAAAGGCACCAGACATAGTGGAAATCACATTATTTCAGTTCAGTTCAGTTCAGTTACATCCAATTCAGTTTATTTTAGCTCATTTTCTGCTTCAGCCAGTGGCACAATGAAAGTGGATCCAAAAATAGCACACAAATTATCAAAGGGCTCAGGAAGCTCGAGTTTTGAAAGAAAACAAGAGTCTGCTAATCTACTCTTCTCTGATCCTACCTGATTCTAAGACAAAGGAAATTACCTCACAGTTAAAGGGGCTACAGGTATGACTCACACAATCATGAAAGTAGCGATTATCTAAAAACAATAACTATTATTTTGTAAAGATGACCAATATTTCTCAGAAAAAGATAACATTTTTTAGAAACTCTTTTCCAAGATCAGTTCACATGAAAATCACAAGAATCCTTTCTTTATTTATACTCATTCTTGCATATATGTATATTTTCTTTTTTTAATGCTTCATATTTTTGTGAGTTCATTGTATTTTTAAAATTAAAATTCATATTTCCTGTATAGTATCTTCTCAGAAATAATCATATAACTAAAATTAAAATGGGAAGTTAAGCAATAAGTATTTTCTTTTAACTTACCTGACTTTAATTGATTTGCCTTCAAACTGGAAAAATGAATATATAAATATATGCATGTATTATACACATTTCTATATATATTATAAGCTGTATGGATACATTTTTTCCCCTGCACCAATGTTGTCTGAGGTTTTCTGTCCTGCCCAGTTCCCACAATTGTTAAGTCCCAAAGAAATCACACAAAGGTCTACATTACTTATAAACTGATTGGCCCATTAGCTCAGGCTTCTTATTAACTCTTATAANACTCTTATAACTTATATTAGCCCTTTATTCTTGTCTATGTTAGCCACATGGCTCAGTACTTTTTTCAGCAAGGCAGTCACATCTTGCTTGCTTTGTAGCTGGGCCAGGACTGTGGACCAAGCTTTTCTCTTCCCAGAATTCTCCTGTTATCCTTGCCCCACCTCTACTTCCTGCCTGGCTACTGGCCAATAATCATTTATTTAAAATATAATTGACAGAATACAGACCATTGTCCCACACCACACCAATAAAAATGATAGTCTGTTCAAGTTAAATTTGCAATCCTGACCTTGGAACAGAGGAGATAACTTTGACTTAGAGTGGACAAGATCTGTTCCTGGAGTCACAAACCTAAAATCCCAGTAACTTGAGAGTCTGAAGCAGAAATATCACAAATTGAAGGTTAGTCTGGGCTATAGAGTGCATTCAAGATTAGTGAGCTCAAGGCTAGGCTGAACAACTTAGTGAGAGCTTGTAATAGAAAGTTAAGAAGAGGCCTGGAGTTGTAATACAGCAATAAACTGTTTGCCTAGCACACGCAGGGCACTGGGTTCAATCTCCAGTCATCCAAAATAAACCAAGACATACAGATACGAATAAACTAAACAAATGAACGTGGGGCAGGGGTCTGGAGATCACTGCATCAGTTTCAGTATAAATCTCATGCGATTGTGAGATGCAGACACCTTCAGATGTGAAAATCAAGTGGTCTCAAATGTGTCTATGATTATTGAGTTAGGTAATGGGAGTCTTTGCCAACTTTTAATAAGACCTACAACTTGTGGACTTAATGAGTTAGCCACAAACCACTGGGGGATAAAACCGCAGCCTGATGAAATCAGATTCATGGCTTCACTGCCTAGAGGGTGGGCTCTTTAAAAGAGCCAGGAGAATGTGCCAGGAGGAAGGGGCCTGGAAAAGTCTGGCTCTCAGGAAGGCTTCTGAGTAGTGTTCCCGGAAACCAGTGGGAAGCCATTCTGGATTATTTGCTGCTCCTGTGATGATGGGGTTAAATCAAGAAGATGAACTTGGAATAATGTTCTGTAGTGAGGAGAAGGCATTTAGCAATTGTGTGTGCCTAGGAGTTGGTAACACTTAAGTGATGTGTGCCTGTGAGCGTCACTATTGGTGAAGCAGTTGTCACTTACGAAGAAGTTTGTCATGGATCTGTGACCCGGGAGAAGCGCAGACTCCTATTAGTCACATGGCTGACTTCAGAATCCACTCTCCACGGTTGATGAGCAATGGGGACCTGGCTTCTTTTTCAGTCTGAGGTTGATTGTCAATCTTATCTCCTTTTGCTATGACATATATCTATGTGTAATATGTATAACATGTAAATTTCACACAGATATATACAAATCTTAGAAGTATATGGTCAATTTGCTTATTTAGTTAGTAATTCTAATATTCACATTTAGTTCTAAAAGACGCTTAAAGGTTTCAGGTTAGAAACATTCCAT
Organism: Bramus lutescens; assembly: GCA_001685075.1. Classification (NCBI taxonomy): domain Eukaryota; kingdom Metazoa; phylum Chordata; class Mammalia; order Rodentia; family Cricetidae; genus Bramus; species Bramus lutescens. The sequence goes on from LOEQ01011191.1 coordinate 38,873, forward strand.
TTTGAAATTTTAGAGATGCAGTAGACTGGAGGTCAATCTGGAGCTTGTGACCCATTGGTTTCTTTGTTTTGGTATTTTCTTTTTTAAATATGCAGAGGCACAACTTTTCTGCATGAGTTAGTGGGAAAGGAATGTGCTAGAATGTGCAGAGGCCAATGTGAGGCCTCCATCTTCTAGGGAAGGCTCAATGTAACTTTTTCTAAGCCAAGGCATTAGCTCCTGGTAGAGATTCTACCCTTGCTGGGGCAAAACTAGCTGCTGTTAGTGGGAAGCAAGTGTTGGCCCACCCTGCAAGTGTTGTCCACGTACCAAGGCTGCACCAATGCATTGTTTCATGTCCTGACAAAACAAAAGTTGCAAACATGATGGGCACATAGTAATTATTTCCCTGTCACAAGATGGAAATCTTAGTGATGGATGGAGAATCTCCACCTTCAATTTATAAGTTGTGTGACCAAGATGTTCCTCTGGAAATAGATAAATGTCTTGCTCTGTCAAAATCCCATTATTCTGATTTATTTGGCTAATTTTTATGATGTCAAAGAAGTTATTTAATAGATTGGGATGAATTTGATTTTATTTATTACTTATTTAAATTCCTGCTTGTAAATTTAGGAATTGGCTAAGAGCCTCCCAGAGGGAAAGTGTTAGTTGCCCTTCCTCTTGTCCGTATGTTTCTAGTTATAAAGGGCTGCTCTGGAGTCGAGGCCAGTTACTTTGAACAATTGACAAAGTATCTCAGTGAAACTGTCTGAGAATTGCAAGGTGAGTTGTCTTTGCTCTTTTCTAAAAGTCAATGGTAAAGAGATCACCATGGTATATCACCTTATAATTACAGCTTTCATTACAGCTGTTGGGGAGGCTGCTCGTTTGTTTCCAGATGCCCAGACCAAAAATAATCACAGAAACTTTATTATTTGTAATACTGTTTGGCCAATAGCTTAAGCGTATTTCTAGCTAGCTCTTATATCTGAAAGTAACTCATCTCCATTAGTCTGTGCAGCACTATGAGGTCCTGGCCTACCGGCAAAGGTTTCAGGTGGTGGCTTGCGATCTTTTCCTCTGGCAGCTATGTGGCTTCTCACTGACTCAGCCTACTCTCTTTATAAATCTCTTTGAGCCTGGCTTTACTCTGTTAAGCCATTGGCCAAAAGCAGCTTCTTTATTAACTGATGGCAATAAAACATATTTACAGCATATATCACCTTCCACATCACCTAGTAATCTATTTGGTCCTACACACTTCAAATTAAACTGGGGCCTAAAACTTGAAAAAGAAGAGGGCTAGCATGAAGAAGATGCCTGAACTAAATAAAATTAAATAAGAGCATAGGAAGATCAAATAATCTTTATTTAGCATCCCAATGTAACAAAATTAGACAAGAGAAGGAAATTTGAGGGCTTGCAAAGATTAACTTCCGGTTTCCAGTATCTGAAACAGATTTTGCAGTCCCCTCAATATCTGCGTCTCATGGGGTCTGAACTGTTTATTTCTCAACTTTGGTTCAGTTTTACTGAGGAACAAATACAGAAATTACCTGTTGTCTCCTGATATAAGAATTGAAGTTCATTCATTTGATCAGAGGTTCTCAACCTGTGGGCCATTTAATCCCTTCACAAGGGCCGCCTAAGAAGGACAACACGAGGAGCTCTACTAAAGTGTCACAACACTGGAAAGGTTGGGAACAACTCTTCTTGAGCCATGAAACAGGACAGCTGACCCAAGTCAGGCTTCCATGGAAATGAGCCGAGTGAACATAATCATAAAACACATTTACCTGTAAATAGAGATATATTAGGCATGCTACAATATAAAACATTATGACAGGTAAAAAATGTTCATGTTACCTCTATAGTGTTATTTACAACATTATTTAACTATTTAAATTATGTTACACTTCTGATCCAAAATAGCGTTTTCTCATTATAAATGAATGCATATTTACTACAATAAAAATTTAAAAAATTTATTTCCGTCATTTAGATAGATTTACCTTTTGCTTTTAAAATCATTATTGACTTGAAATATACATTTCTTTGCAAAAGTATGGAGACTATACTGTTGCTTTGTAAGTATATTTATGTGACATGGGTGTTCATGTGTGTGTGCCATGCCCATTCATGTGGATTTAAAGCATGTGTATGTGACACACACACACACACAAACTCATTTGAGTACAAAGATGAAGGCCAGAGAATCTTAGATTTTATTCCTTGAGTGCTGTTCACCTTGCTTTTTTTTTCTTATTAGCCATGAGCTCCCAAAGCAGGGCAGGCTGGTTGGACAGTGAGCACCAAGGATCTGCTTGTCTCCACCGAGTGCACCACTACACTTTTTCTGGTTTATTCATTTTTAATATTAATTCTGGAGATAGCTCAAGGGCCCACACTTACAAGGTAAGCACTTCTCCAACAGAGCTCCTTCTCCAGTTCTCACATTTTATTGTTTTTGTACATTTGTTTCTCATTCAACATTTTATTAAAATCATTTACTAATTGCACTATATAATTTTCAAAGTCTGATATCTGATGTCTGCCTCTTTTAATAATCCATTATATGGAATAACTATTTATTTCTATTGTACAGTTAGTTAATATTTTCTTTCATGGTTTCTGCTTTAATAACACATATTACATCACCATAAAGATATGTGTGTGGATGGTCATATATTAAATCACTCTAGGTAGGGACTAAGTGAAAGAGAAAATCTTTTCATTTTTAGATAAAGAGTTGATACGGATTAGGAAATTCTTTGAAACAAGTTGCCTGCTGTTCATCCTCATTGTGTGTGTGTGTGTGTGTGTGTGTGTGTGTCTGTCTGTCGTGTGTGTGTGTGTGTCTGTCTGTCTGTCTATGTGTGTGTCTCTGTGTGTATAATGGGATACAGCCCAGGGCCGCACATATACTATGCACCTATTCTACCTTAACTTTGTTCATTCCTTCTTAAACATGCTTTGTAAAACTCAGATTCGTAAAGAGGAATTAATGCATTATATTTATGAGTATTTGCAATTAATTTACTTGAACCATTCTTTACCTTTCTCGTCCTTCTGCTTGGGACCTCAGGAACCTGTGGTGCTGATGCTGAGGGAGGAGATGGAATGGACGTTGATTCTCTGGTGCTTTAACCAGTACTGAATACTTCATAAGAATAAAGTACAGCTCTCAGAATTGCCTTTGGGGTTGTAGTTCATCTAATTCTGTGTTTTCATGCTGTTGATGAAAGAAGCTACAGGACAGAATATTGTGTAGACATGAAGTTCTGCAGAGGGACAGAACATAGTTACGACTGGAGTTTCTAAATTCTGGACTCAGAGTGCCAGTTTAAAGAACACAAGTTTGTTGATTGGTTGGAATATCTATAACTGTGCCAACATTCAGAAAAGTAGGTGGAGGATGGTGGGAAAACTCACTCAAGATGAATATGATTAATAAAACATGGGAGCGGCATTGGGTTAGACAAACTGTTGCTGTCTCTCTTATGCCATCTTTCCCCCTCTATCCAGTATATTGTAATTCTCTCTCTCTCTCTCTTTCTCTCTCTCTCTCTCTCTCTCTCTCTCTCTCTTTCTCTCTCTGTACATGAATGTCCACATCTCTATTTTATTAACTCTCTCAAGGAACAGTGAAATAGATTCTATTATAAAATACAAAAAATGAAATATAAGAGAATGGAATGACTTTTAAAGAAAAGTTGAACTTTGTTAAGAAAAAGTTTCAATGTGCATTTAAGTATGAGTGTTAATGAAGAGAGAGGAAGATGTGCTCAGGAAAAGAACATCACCACCTAACTGTGGGTGTTGGCTTCTTAAGAACCTGCGTTCAAGCCCTGACAATAATGACATGCACAATCTGAGTGGCTTCTGAAGGTACAGTGTTCAAATAGTTTCTTTTGGGCCTTTCTTTTCCTTAGGGAAAAGAGATTGTCAAGGTGGTTTGCAAGGTGAGATAAAGTTGGATAGAAGTTGAAACTGATAAGATAAAAGCAGAGGTCTTGTGAACTTCAAAGCAATTCTTACCCAACTAAGTCACAAGGGAGTTAAGACTTACTTTTACTGTAAACAACATCCATAACCTTAGTTACGAGATTCTCAGAAACATATAGGTTTACAGGCTGGAAAGGAAGGTTAAACTCATCAGTCAGATACTCTAGGTCTTAATCATCCATCATCATTCTTACTTGAAAAATCTCTAATAAAAAATGGTATCCTTTTGCAGAAAATCTTTGCAGTGAATTTTTGTCAAAACTATTGACTCTCAGGTGGTGAAACATCAGATTCCAGAGAGACTGGCTTTTTTTCTTTTACTTGACCTTTTAATTTCCCCCTTGTCTTTCATTCCTGCCTCAATTTTCTCTTCAAACACTTTTGTTCCTTAATTGTAAAGTCCTGATCCATTTCCTAGAAATTCTTCGTATTTGACCAGGAAGTTATATTCTGCCTACTGAGGGATCAAAGATCTCAACTTGTCTGACCTAAAGGGAGATCATGAGGTTCAGGTTTTGAGACTGAAAAGAATCTTGAAGAGATGATGTCATTAGTCAGGGTACAAACCCCTGAAGACAATAAACATATAGAAGCTTACTATGTCTAATCCTAAAATTAGCACCAACACTATAAACCTAGCACATTTATTTTCTTTTTCTGCTTTTCTGAATCATGAAGTGCAGGAGAACAGTGATGCTAGTAAAACATTAAAATGTAACACAGAAACTGATAGGATTTAATGTAGCTTGTAAATCTTGTCTGAGTTGTCACCTATATATGGAGCTTCCTGCTCTGACAATGGCAGCAATCCCTCTTGTACTTGGAATCAAAGGCCTGAAGAAAACTTTAGAGTATCTAGATTTTACAAATGAGAAAATAAGACCCTAAGAACCAATATGACTGGACAGTGACCACACACTCCAAATCAACTCAAAGGCTGTAGAAAATAAGATGGATTTTGATTAAGTTATGTCAGCACTATTTTTCTATGAAGGGTCATTGTGGTTTTCAAAGACATATTTCTCCCTAATGACTCCTGAGGAAGGAGTTTATAGGCATTTCTCCAGAACTGTTTCTTTCATATTCTTTTCATAAAAAGGTGTGAAAATAAGCAAAACCAGAAATTTGAAAGTCTTATATCTGTCTGTGGAGTCCATTCTCCAACCTGAAATCATTCTATTTATCTATTTTATAGTACTAGAGATAGAAGTTAGAACTGGATAGGAGCAAGGGATCACTGTACCACTGAGCTGCATATAGAAGTTAGTCACATAGTTTCAAATACAGCCAATATGCTAATGTGTCCAAAATGTAATAGATAATTTCTAACTTTTGTACTTAAGTGAGCATTTGAGACTTATTGAATGTCCATGAAGATCATTCAGTATAGTATATAATATGTTCAAAAGTTAAATCTGGACTCCCAGCATGTGAACTCATTCCTTCCTCAACACATTCTTTCAGTAAGAACATTTTGTAAATGTTCTAGTAAAAAATGAACTTGGGTCATCATTGACTCTTCTTTCCCCATGACTGTCAGATTCACTTTCAGATTACATCTTCCTAAATCTGATCCTTTAAGCCAGTTGTCACCATGGTCAAGACCTTTCATCTCATTTACCAATATCTCCTCTAATTTCCTCATGGTGCATACATAGCAGCAAAAACACTCCCTTACCCTCAAGACCAGAGAAAAACTCTTGCCTCTTGGCAGGCTTCCAAGGAGCCTACATGCTTCAGCGTGAATGTAACCTTTTGAGGTGATTCAAATACCACCATCATTCTTTTCCTTGTTCACTGTGGTCTTCCTTAGTGAATTTCAAGGCTATGTGATCGAGGCAGGTTTTTTCTCCTCTGCCTCTTGGCCACACAGTGATGAAAGCCTACCACTGAATTAGGCATGAGTAGCATTTAGCCTAGTAGCTTGGTTTTGATGGTATTCATCTACTCGCAGCATATCATCATTTCCAATATTTCCAAAGTACAAAAATAAAATATTGTAAAAAGAATGCTCATGGAGACCATGTAAACAACCAATTAGATGCAGCTTTGGGCAGACTGGCAATGCGTCAGCTCGTCTATAATATTTGTACCTGTATGGAACAGTGCAGGTTTGAGTTGGGTTTTCTCAAATAACAAATTAATGACAAGAAGTACCATGACAGCAAAATTCAAAGGAAAGGGGTTTGAAATAATGTTAGAATGTACTTTGATTAAAGTCAAAGAAACTGTTAAAATTAATTTTCTGGGTTTTGAGCTCTCTGGTTAATATTATAAGAAATGTTTTGCTCTTAAGTAGCATGTCTTTGCTTGTTCTTTGTAAAATATTTGCCGCTTCAGGAACAAAAATTGTATTGTTTTATCTCAAAATTCTCTTTGATCTTCTAATCAATTTTAAAAGTTTATTGTTGGTGTGGAAAAATTATTGCTCAGTCACCATTTCTACAAGGAGGAATGTGTGGGCCATGAAGCTGATTTTTTTTAGTTTCTCAGAAAATTGCAGTGAGACCTCTCCTGGTTTGTCTTCCAGAAAAGTTGGGTTAAGATCCAAACACTGGAAACAGGGAGCTGGCCAAAAGGGCACATGGCTATCAGCTTGCCTTTTTTTGTCTCCAAAGCTTAGGTATATATAGTCTAAACCTCCTGTTCTAATAGTTCCAAAATATCTGTATTTGCATTATTGTCATGTCTTTCAGAGGCCATTTTTGTAAAGAACTGTGAGAAACATCTCAAGTTTGTGATGTGAAAGACATTTTTTTCTAATGACAGACAAATTGTTATTTCTCCACTGGCTGCCTATTTATCACAACAGAATAGTTTAACCAAATTTAAAATGTGAAGATATTTTTCATCAAGCCACAATGAGCAATCAGTCCTACACAAAGCATACTGTGCTATAAAGAGATAATAGATTATTAAAGCTTTTCTATCAAAAAGATTAAGAAAACCCACACTAACTTAACAGGCTATCTAATAATAGCTTGATTTCCATTTGGTCAAAAATAAATAGCTCAGATATTTGCCTTAATTTATAGGATCCAAGTTTTCTCTTTGGTTGCTCTAACTTAGCAATTATTATTTTATTAATTTTATAGATGAAGAAATATGGACGTCTTAAGATTTAGTAAGCTTTTCGTGCTAGATAAAGTCACACAGTTGCTAACTGACTGTGGCTAGATTTGAAGTCAGCTTGATTCTGAATACACGACTCTCCAAACAGTCCATAGCAATGTGTCTCCTCCATGTTCTTAGTTTTGTGTTAGTCTGAAAAGCTTGCATCCTATTGTTTCCAGCTCTTGTGTTTCAGTTTGTCTTTTCTTCCCTCTGTCTTTTCTAAGCACAATTTTCAAAATGCAAGGCACAGACTAGTCTAAGCTTGAGCAATTTGGGGAACTCCTGTACTCTGAAGCACTGACCTATCTTTTCCATTGAATTTAACCCACATCTTATAAAAAGCTACTGCATCCCTTGAATATGATTGCAGAAAATATTTCCACAATGAATGGGATCAAAGTGGGTTGTAGAAAAGCCTGACCTTGAAACAGGGCTTGCTAGAATATCAAGGGGACTTAAGAGGTGAGTGAAAAGCCATGTGGTGGGACACCCCACTTTCTAGGACCTCCACAGTGGGACAAAACCCTGGGTCCCTCCTCCAACTCCCTTGGCTTTTCTAGCAAGCCAGCAGGAGGATTTCTTGCAGGTAAGCTCCCCCATTACCCAACCCCATCCACTGGACCCTGCAAACTACTAGCGTCATTTCTCCCCCAAACTCCTGCAACCTAAGTGGAACTCTGAAACACAGCTTGCTACAATTCTGAGGGGACTAAGAGCTTGCTACAATACTGAGGGGACCAAGAGTTTGCTACAACACTAAGGGGACCTAGAGAAAGGATCAAGAGAGTGAACCAGGATAGAAGACCAAGAGAGCTGGCTTAGAGAGCTCAGAGGCTACTTTAGACACAGAAATTGACAGTACATAACAGACAAAGAAAAATTCACTAAAACACTCAGACAGCCACTGCAAGGATTGAATCAAGATGCAAAGACATTGCTGGTCTCATTTGAAGGAAGAGATGGGTAGGCACCAATGGAAGAATTTATCCAACCTAAAATGCGCCATGGTAACACCAGAGCCCAGTGGTCATACAACAGGAAGACTTGATCATCCTAACCCAGAAGAAGCAGAAGAAAATGACTTTAAATGATGGAGACCTTTAAAGAGGAAATTAAAAACTCCCTCAAAGAAATGGAGGAAAAGACAAGCCAAAAATTGGAAGAAATTAATAAATACCTCAAAGAAATCCAAGAAAACTAAGAAAAAACAACCCAACAGGTGAAGCAAACAGTTCAATTTTTTTGGTATTTACCTTTCATTTTTTATTAATTTATTATTATTAAAAATTTCCACCTCCTGCCCCCTCG
>LOEQ01011192.1:18714-30780 GCA_001685075.1 Bramus lutescens
TTGGAAGAGCAGGCAATGCTCTTAACCTCTGAGCCATCTCTCCAGCCCAGCAGCTTTGATTTTTAAGTGAGTTGCGAATACCATTAATTATACTGAGAAGTAGGGAGCTATGTATGTTTACTACATAAAGAGACCCTGCCTCAAAACGAACCCCATGGCATGTTTTATTGATTTCTATTGTTATTGCTGTCGGTTTGATTGTTTTTTAGGTTTTGTTGTTGTTTATTTGTTTTTTGCTTTTTGATTTTTTTGTTTTTATTATTGTTGTTTTTTCTTTTTTAAGATAGAATCTCAACCACATAGTCCACACCAAGCTGGAATTTATATAACTGAGGCTGTCCTGAACACACTGTGTAGTCTAAGTTGACTTTGAACTCTCAGTTTTTCTGTTTTAGCTTCCTGTTTTTTTTTCCTAAGCTCTCATAGTTTTTAAATTGTAAGAGTCCTCTCCACTCTGCATAAATTTTTTTTAAGTATCTTGCTCCAGTTATAAATGTCCAGTGCCTTTTCTTATCTCAAAAACTATTATTTTACTTTTCTTTGAGCTTGCTCTTTCTGTTCCTCAGGGCTTTACCTGAGCCTACTTACCGCCTTGGTTTCTTTTAGTCATTTCTTTCACGTTAAATTCTTTATTACAAAATCTGAGCCAGAGCTGAGCAGTAGTGTGTGCATACCTTTAATCCTAGCACTCAGGAGGCACAGGCAGACAGATCTCTGAGTTCAAAGCCAGCCTAGTGTACAGAGTGAGTTCTAGGACAGTCAAGGCTACACAGAGAAACACTGTCTTGGGAAAAAAACAAAACAAAACAAAATTCTGGGCCTAGAGATAGTAGTTAGTAAAGTGCTTGTCGTCCAGACATGAGGGCCTAAATTTGATTCCTAGCATTCGTGTCAAAGCTGTCCCACAGCTGCAAAAGTCTTTCAACTCCAAGTGCTGGAGGTGGGGGAACCAGCAGATGTCTGAGTTAATTGGCCAGCCAGTCTAGCAGAATTGATGAGCTCCCAGGTTCAGTGAAACCTAGGGTCAGTCACCTCAAAAAATGAGCTGGAGAGCAACTGAAGTAGATGCCTGGTGTTGGCCTCTTGCTTTCACAAGGACACGTGTGCAAATGTGAACCTATACAAACAGAAATCTGGAGAGCCTTGGCTAATGACTTACAATTAAAGTGAAAGTTGGGTGGCTGGATTGACTCAGTGTTTTAGAGCACTCGTAGAGGACCCACCCATGTTCAGTTCCTACCTCTCAGATGGTAGCTTTCAGATTCCAGGATTCTGTTGCCTTTGTCTGGCCTCCACAAGTACTGTGTGCACATGGTGCATAGACACGTGCAGACAAAACATGTATACATAAAATAGTAAATAATTAAAAATTTCAGTGAAAGCTAGCTGGTACACCCTTAATTCCAGTATTTGGGATGCAGAGACAGGAGATCTTGGTCAAGGCCAGCCTAATTTACATAGCCAGTTCCAGCCTAGCCAGAGCTATACAGTGAGTCCCTGTTAGGAAGGAGGGTAGAACGGGGGCGGGGGGGGAAGAAAAGCAAAAAACCAGGTGCCTCTTAATTTGGGTGAAAGATAGATTGTAAAGCTAGAAGGGAAGATACAAATTGATATAAGAGAATCTTGTATCAGAATATGAAAGAGGGTCTAAAAACTGGTGAAATGCCAGCTTGACTTGAGAAAAAAAGTTGATCAGTGGCCAAATAAGGGGCAGTGTAAATATCAAGATGAATAAAGCTCAACACAGGTACCAACGGATGGGTGTATATTGTGGAAAAGGAAGATCTTTAGAGGAAAATGCTGACTGAGCACAGAATATATGGGAAGGATTGTATGCCATCCCAGCAATGATGGGTACTGATGAGTCATGGTTGAGCTAAAGTGTGGGTTTGATAAGGCTTAGGATACTATATCATATCTTGCCCCCCAAAATCCCTTATTAATTATAAAAGGGGGTGACGTTTTTAGTAGGGAATCCTGCTGGATACTACCTTAATAAAAAGGTCACATTGAAATGGTTGGTAGTAACACAAAGTGACATCATAGCCTGCAGGTATATTGCACTGAGATAGACATCATCACCCAGTGACGTGTTCTTGCAGAAACTATCATCTAAACTTACCTGTGAAAATACAGTTTAAGACAGGCAGTGGTGGTGCATGCCGTTAATCCCAGCACTCCGGGAGGCAGAGGCAGGCAGATCTCTGTGAGTTCGAGGCCAGCCTGGTCTACAAGACCTAGTTCCAGGACAGGCTGGTTTCTACAGAGAAACCCTGTCTTGAAAAAAAAAAAAAGAAAGAAAAAAAAAGAAAATACAGTTTATTTTGAAATTAAAATACATTCAACATAACCACAGGCTTGTACTCTGTAAATGGGGACTGCTCGTTCATTCCCAACCATCCAGACCCAAATAATCACACAGAAACTATATTAATTATAACACTGTTTGGCCAATAGCTTAGGTTTATTTCTAGCTAGCTCTTACATCTTAAATTAACCCATTTTTATTAACCTATGTATCACCACAAGGCTGTGGCCTACCAGTAAGATTCTGCCATCTGTCTCATTTGGCAGCTATATGGTGGGTGTCTATCTGACTCTGCCTGCTCTCTCTATCTCTGTTTGGATTTTCAGCCTGACTTTACTCTGCTAAACCATTGCCTGAAATAGCTTTATTCATTAACCAATAAAAGCAACACATATACAGAAAGGTATCCCACATCAGTACTCTATCCTTAGTAAACAGAATTATCGTATGAATACACACCAAAGATACATAGCAACAAGATGCAGCATGCAGTCTGGTTGGATTCTACCTGAAATGCTGTGAAAGAGATTTTTAGTAACAGTGGAGAAATTCAGTTTATTATTTGGGGGATATTCTTGTTCATGAGACATCCATACCTAGAAATGAACTTGATTCTCAGTTATGCTGTCAGTTTCCCTATGATCATCATTGTGACATCCACCAAACTTAAAGACCGACTTGTTTCCCTTCAGTTTACAATTTTATCCAATTTCTGTTGTTAATTTATAAGGCTCAAAGTACATTGTTTAATTTCTAAGTACCTGAGTAATCCCAGTATCTTTCTGATAGTGATTTCTGGCTGATCCCATTATGGTCCGAGAATATACTTGGCATTGATTTCACTTTAACATTTCAGCTTTGGTCCTACAGTATATTATCCATTTGGAGGGTGCTCCACATTGGTGTCAACAGAATGTATGGTCTGCTACTACTGAATAAAGTGTTCTGTGTTAGGCCCAGATCTGCAAAGTCCCCCAAGAACCAACAAGGAGACTGAGTCCCATATGTAAAAGCAAAGAGCCTTTATTTTAGACAAGTTTGCAAATTCGGTCTCTCCGTGTGTCCAAGGTATTGGAATAATCAGAGAGCCTCAAGCTCAGTTAGAGTTGGATTTTTCTAGTAGTAAAGGTGGGGGTGAGGGATTTCTAAGGTTCAGGACCCCTGATTGGCTGACATTTGTCTATGGGTGTCCTGGTGAATGTGTGCTGGTAGGTGATCCTGTCTACAGTGGTTGGAACATGAGGAATATCCTTTGGATGGTCTGTTCTTGGGTGGTGCCTGGGTAATCTCAGTTTGCAGTCCTTCCTGCAACTTGCCTCAGGGTGAACTACTGAGACTCAGGCCTCCATTAAGCTTATCCTGGCTGGGTCCTACACTGGCAGGTGGTCTGTTCCTGTTAAGCTTATCATGGCTGGCTGAGTCCTATATTCTGTAGACAGCAGTTAGGCTCAGCTGGCAGTGCTTTATCTAGGTCTGGTCTTTTTTATTGATTGAATGAAGAGTGTTGGTGTTTTACACAATTTTGGATCTGTACATTTTCCTTCCGTGCATGTCAGTTTTGCTCTGCGTTTCCCTTTGGTGTTTTGAAGTTTGCTCAGACGAGTAACCTTGCCCCAGTCTGACTGGTGCTCTGCAACATCCGCTTTTGCTTCCTCAGTTATGGGTAGATGTATTTTTTTCTGAACCATTTGAGAGGTAGCGCTTGCTTGGATTGGATTTCTGCCTTTTTTCTTAAATATTTGAGTTTATTTCTTTAAGGGTGAGGACATTGATTTATATAATTATAGGTTATAAAGTTTGGCTTTTTTTTTTGATGAGTTTTACTTAAATTTCTCCATTTTAGGTTTTTCCCTGTCCGGGACCAGGAATTGCATAGTATTTATTTTCCGTCTTCTAAAATCTGCTTTAATCCTGAGCATCTCCTTAACCTTCCTTTGTAGTGTCATTAGTATTTAAATTTAAGAGACTATGGATGTTTTTAGAAATGGTACAGTGTTTTTGTAAAAATTGTATTGGGCATATTTTATCCTTTTTCAAAGCACTTACCAAGAACTATGATATCAGTTTAGGCTGCTGGCAGTAACAAGGAGAGAGGCAGGTTTTGTTACCAGCAAAAGTGACACAGCTTTCTTGCTGTATTTAGTTTCTTTATTAATCATTAACCTTTTTCTTACCTTCTCTCTCCATCCTTTTCCTTCGGTTTCATTTTTTTTTCTTTTTCCCTCCCTCTTCCTCTTTCTCCTCTTCCTTCCCTTCCCTCTTTACCCCCTCCCTTTTCCTTCCAAGTTTTAGGGATTGAACCCAGGTCCTTGAATATTAGTTGAATATTCTACCACTCACTGATGTATACCCCCAGCCACTCTCGACATACACCTTTTAGAAATTGAGATGGCTCTTCTTACCTTGCCCAACTGGTTTTAGATTTTTGGCTTGAAGCATTTTTAAGCCTCTGAATGGCTAGGACTATAGCAAGCTGCCCTGTCCCAGCATCTAACTTCTTAGTGTTTAGCTGATATCTCAGTGGTGCACACTGAATAAAGGAAAGTAGCTGCTGGGGGAGAGGTATGTGCTGTAGGGAGCTAAATATGGGGTTAGGGTTGGAAACCTGGCTGTGAGGGGGAGGGCTTTCATGTGACAGCTCTAGTGACCAGAGCAGACAGTCTATAATGGAATGCTGGGATGTCTGACTTTTACAAGTGATGATTGCTTAATGCTTAAGAGCTAGCAGTCTTAAACTAGAACAGCAGAATAATCAGATGACCTAGGAGCCTAAATCTCATCAGTGATATGTTTTCTCTCTCTCCTTTTATTCTTCAGTTATACATTGAAATCAGAAGGCTATAATAGAAGACCAAGTGGTCGTCGCCATAGCAAAAGCAATCCAGAGAGTTCCTTAACATGGAAACCTCAGGAGCAGGGTGTAACAGAGATGGTTTCGGAAGAGGGTGGCAAGGGTGTGAGGCGTCCCCATTGCACAGTGGAAGAGGTAAGCCCTTTCAGCCTGGTATCTTAAAGAAATGTTTTTAATGACTTTTGAGTAATAATTTGTGTACTGTGGCATACAATTCAAAAGGTACTGAAGGGGTACAGTGACTATAAGTGTCCCAGCGTCTGTCCCTTCCTGGCCTCCCCAGCCTGCTTTGACTCATAGTAAGTACTGTTGTTGTATGGTCAGTACCCAGAGCTACTCTGGACATGCATCTTTGAGTCAGTTTCAGATGTTAGGAAAGGATCCCATTAGGAAGAGATTGCTTTTCAACTTTGTTTTTTTTGATGACAGGGTCTCTCTATAGCCCTAGCTGTCCTGCCACACCCTGTGTAGACCAGGCTGACCTCTTACAGGAATTTCTCTGTCTTGCCTCCTAAATGCAGGGATAAAACACGTGCACCGTCGTGCCCTGCCTTACTTACTTTGATGAACTTTAGTGGCTGTGATTCAGTAGAGGTGGTGAATGATGCGCCGCTCTGCTTTTCCTTCCCTTTCAGAGTGCATAGTAAGAGGAGGAGATGATAGTCCTTCATTTCTCGTCGTGGCAGTATTGAGGATGATTTCTGTCTCTGCTATTTCCCAATACCACTCACTGTTTGAATTTGGTAGATGGTTTGGGAGCTGCTTGGTTCATCAAAGAAAAGAAATATTTATTCACGTCCTAGATACTGCACTAGTTTTTAGTAATTCGGGTTGTGAATCCTAGATTTGGCACCTGCCTTCAGGAGTTTTACATAACTTATAATTCGGCAGACAAGCCAAAGGAATTATGGGTCAGAGGCCCTCTGCAGAATTTCAGAAGAGAAGGCCTGGGTGTTTTAGGAGATCTGAGATATAACTAAGCAGATAGCAGATAAGGTAATGGGCAGTTAGTCTTAGCAAGAACACGTTTGTTAATTGAGAATAATACATAGCATACAGGGAGAACCTGAGGCCCAGATTTCAGCTCTGGATAAATATATGTCACTGACCAAGATACCCTGTGTGTTTAGGGGGAAGATGCTGACTTCAGTTTTGGACATTGTTTAAAGTGCCCGTGAAACACGCAAGAAGACCTCTCCTGTAGACTCTTGGATATAGGTGATGGGAGTTTTGAGAAGAAGGCAGGGTTAGAGACATGTTTCTGAATTTTCTACATATTGATGTAATTTAGTTCAAGGGAGCTGATAAGAGTATTAGGGGAAGATGTAGTGTGAGACGAGATATGGGCAGAGCCGTCAGCACTTAACGGCAGGCAGAAGAGAGCCTGACGGGCAGTGAAGACTGATTGGAAGCTGTTTCTGTCCAGGAAGGCCAGGCGAGGTCCGCTGGGTGAGGTGCACCACAAATTATTAATTAATTAGTGTGGCTGCAAGGCCATTGGTGATGTGGACTCTTAATTATGAAGTGAATTCTTTCTGTTAATTTCTGGTCAACTCAGTTTTTTTCAACATAGTTCTGTCAAAGACGCAAATGCCTGCAAGATCTAGCACAGTGGTTCTCAACCTTTCTCATGCTGTGACCCTTTAATAAATAGTTCCTCATGTTGTGGGGACCCCCAGCCTTAAAATTAGTTTTTGTTGCTACTTCATAACTGTAATTTTGCTACTGCAATGAATCATAATGTAAATATCTGATGTGCAGATGGTCTTACGCCACCCCTGTGAAAGGGCTGTTGGGATCAGGACCCATAGGTTGAGAACCGCTGATCTAGCAGACAGTGTAAATGAGTGAAGTAGCATGGAAAGCAAATGGCCTACCTAAAGGTGGTAGCTCCAGGTTGTTGATTTGTTTTTTTTCTAAAGAGGTCAGGATTTTAGAGTTTTTAGTTTTGTTTTTTTTTTTAATAAAGTTGGTATTTAATTAAAGCAATTTTAAGAACAGTGTTCCCCAAATAAAGTTCATCTGTGGGCTGCGTCTCACCAGCCAGTGTCTGGTTAGATTTGAGTTTAGGCTTCATGAGCTTCTACTCACCTTGCATACTTTCTTATCCAGGGTGTCCAAAAGGATGAAAGGGAGAAATACCAAAAGTTATTGGAGCGACTTAAAGAAGGTGGTCATGGAAACACTCTCCCTCCCGTAGCTTCACATCATAGGTAAGAATTGACGAGTGCTTTCTTTGCATATGTCCTTAGCGTGTATCCTTTGTTAGCATGTGTCCTTAGAATGTACCTTTCTTGTGTTTCTAGCAGGGCGCTGGTGTGAAGAGAGCTGGCCATGAGCTTGTCTGACACTGTAGTGTAGTGGCTTACGAAATGGAGTTTTCCCTTAGCTTTACAGTCCTTTGCCTACATGAACTCTTTTCTTTTTCTTTTTTCTGGAAGGGGGATGTTTTTGTTTCTCATTGTCTAACACAGGCTGGCCTAGAACTTATAATTCTTCTGCCCCAGCCTCCCACATGCTGAGATTATACCCATTGAAAACCACATCCAACTCACATGAACTCTTACTCGTGTACAAAAAGGGAATCAACTGCCCAGCCTCCTCGACACAGGTATCTGTGTCTGCCTTTGTCCTACCTCCTTTCTTCTGCTCCCTTCCTTTGTTATCTTCACTCCCTCACAGCCTCTACTGTATTTCATTTTTCCTTCCTCCTTCCCCATACACACACAGTCTCCGAGGCATCTAGTGATTGCATTTTAGAATCCTCTGCTTAGAAATAAGATTAAAGTCAACTGGGTCATAAGAAGTTTGCTTATGTGAGTGCTTGTTAATTCAACATGCAGGTGATTTGAAAAGATGTACTTTTATCTGGAGGAGTAGGCAGCAAGGTGTAAGCTCAGGATTTCAGTTCGCCTAGTAATTCTAACAAGTGATTGCAAATACACAGAGTCCTCTGAAGTATGGAATGATACACAGAGTCGTATGAAGTATGGGACTTAAAGCTGAGTCTCAGGATTGCCTAGCTTATTGAATGCAGAAAGAACAAATTATCATTTGGAAGTTTAACTTTGGTTATTGCACATCATAGGTTTTTGTTGTCATCCTGATGTTGCAGGTTGGAATGTTAGTCCTTTCTCTGCCGTGACTAAGGCCTTACCTTTTGTGCCTGAGCTGATCTTTCTCCTTTTGTCTTCCTAAGTTCTCAGAGAAGTCAGATGGACACATTAAAGACCAAAGGCTGGGTGGAGGAGCAGAGTCATGGAGTCAGAACAACCCACTTTGTTCCAAAACAGTGTGAGTTCCAGTCTGAGCTCCATTATAAGACATTGACCTTGGTTCATGTGAGCGCATGCTTATGAGGTTGCAAAGATGCTATACCAGGCTGTAAAGTATTGTCAGACTTCAAGGCATTGGCTAGCACTTACCTAGTACCTGATTTTTTATTTTAAAAAAGAAAAATGCTTTAAAGATTAATTTGATTAATTAAGATTAATGCCTGTATAGTAGTATATTTTGTGAGACTAAAATTAATTTACTTTATATTAACTTTCTTATCTTTCTCTAATACTGTTCACTGAATGTCTTTAGTTTATTGAATGATCTGTTATCAGTTTGTGATCAAGCTTATATTGAAGGAAGAAAAAGTGACATGTATTTTAGAGATTCTTGTGTGTGTGGCAGCCAATGGCTTTGGAGTTCACATTAACATCAGTGCAAACAAATGTGCTGATACTTTGAATTTGACAGTTGACATTCCAACCTGGGATTGGCAAGTAAAGGATCTCTTCTTTCCATTCCCACAGACAGAGTTGTTGAAACAAGGGGACCTCTCTGTTCAATGAGAAGTGAGAAGAGGTGCGTGGCCCTTTTAATTCTAAGATTTCATTGAGAGTAAGTCTTCTCACAGGTCACATTTATGAATACCCATGAGGAACCATGAACCTTCTCGGTCTGCTAACTAGTCAGCACTACGAGTCTAAAGTCAGACTCTTCCAAACTGCCGTCATCTCGTAGCCACCGGGGCTTGGGGAAAGAAGTGGGTGACATCCCTAGTGGCCACTGTCTCAAACATAGGAATAGTGAAGGTAATTCTGCTTTCCTTGGGATTTTGGATGGTTATTTCTTTATAGCAGACTTGGCCAGCAGTGGCCAGGGTCCAAATCTGGCCTGTTCTGGTTTAAGTGAGCCACAGAGGTGAGGGAAGTGTGAATGGGGCTGCAAAACCTGAAGTTTGTCCCAGGCCTTCCCAAGGAGACTTGTTGGCCACTTTAAGGAAACTTAACTGTTTATTATTTATAAATTATGTGCCAGGATGGGTTCCGGAAGGCATAAACGTATTCCCAGAGAGCTCAAAATGGGGTAATTGTTAGCGAATATCAGTCACATGGCTGTGACTCTTAGGGACTTCCTAAGAGTAGAAATAAATTGATATATTAATATGTAAACAGAAATTGTACAGGAAAGTTTTAAAAGTTTGTGAACTTGACAACTTTTCACAAGGCTAATTGGAATTCCATTTCAGATAAATTGAGTGGGTGTTACTGTTTAGATTGATTTTGACTCAGAGGGTTCAGCCCATTGTGATAGTGTAAGCATGGCAAGGTAATGATAGATCAGAAAGCAGAGAAAGGGAATGCTGCCTTGTAAGCAGCCTCCCAGCTTGCAGTCTGTGGAGTGGTGGTGCTCATATTCAGAGTGGGCTTGTTCCCTCTGTTGAAAAGCCTCTCATAGACACATCCAGTCTTCTAGGTGGCTCTAAATCGAATCATGATTAACCATTGCAAGTTCACCACATGGACAGTACCAAGGTCTTTTACCAACTTGGCAATAGCTAAGCCCCCTTGGACCACAGCTGCTGTGATCTTAAAAGTGTTAGGTGGATGACCATAGGCAGCTCCCTGCAAGGAGGGTACCTTTCTTCTTGAGGCAGGCAGTCTTCAAAATGATTTTACAGGGCTGGCAAGATGGTTCAGCAGCTTGCCACCAAGTCTGAAGTTTGATCTCCAGAACCCACTGGTATAGAGAACCAACCTCCTGAGGTTGCCCTCTGATTTACACTTGTGTATTATAGAATTTCTGTCACCCCCTCCAATAAATAAGTGTGAGAGTACCAAGAACAAAGAAACCACTCGATAATAATAAAACAGTAAATAAGACAAGATCACAGTTTTGTGCTTTAAACCTGTGGCCAGTTTCTTATTTTAAGGTAAAGTGAGCGTTTTTGGGGGGACAGGCAGTTGGGGTGAGTTTTAACAGTACTAATCTTTTAAAATAATTATATCATCCTTGTCCATCCCTTTCATCCTTTGGCTCTTCGTTTTCCTTCCAAGTCTTCCTATAAGCTTGGCTAAAATCTTGCAGCAGTAACCATGCTACATCCTGGCTGCTAAACTGCCTTTAAAGTTCCTTTGCCACTGTTTCCCCACCCTTCTTTTTTTAAGAGAATGGGCAGGGAAGGGTGTGTGTGTGCATGTGGAGGTCAGAGGTGGAGGGTGTGTGGTGTGCATGTGGAAGTCAGGTGGAGGGTGTGTGTGTGTGCGCACACGTGTGGAGGTCAGAGGTGGAGGGTGGGTGTATGTGTGTGGAGGTCAGAGGTGGAGGGTGTGTGCACGTGTGGAGGTCAGAGGTGGAGGGTGTGTGTGTGTGTGTGTATGTGTGTGGAGGTCAGAGGTGGAGGGTATGTGTGCGCGTGTGGAGGTCAGAGGTGAGGCATTAGATTTCTTCCTCAGTCATTTTCTACTTTTTTAGACACCGTCTCTGGTTGAACCTGGAGCTTGTTCCTTGGCTTAACTGGCTGGCCTCAGCCTCCTGTCTCCTCCCTGGGGCTGGGAACTATTCGATGTGCTGGTGCACCTAGCTTTTACCTGGGTCCCAGACTCAAATTCACTACTGTACTGACTCATCCACCTCCGCAGTCTTTGGATACAGGGTCTTTACTCTGTAAGGCTGACCTCAAACTCTGATCCTCCTGCCTCTGCCTACTGAGTGTTGAAGTTACAGGCACGTGCCACCTCTTCCTACACTTCATCCTCTGTAAAATCACCCTCAGATAAGGTTCCAGGTTGCAGAGAAAATAGAGCCATTCTTCACCTTCTAGTACCATGGACCCTGTGTGGACCTCATGGGTATGTCTAGTGTCTGTATTTCTGTCAGCATCTGGTCTTCTCAGCACCTGTCAGAACCTCCCGTTCAGGTCTGCTTTTGGCTTTCCACAGTGTCTCTCTCACTGGTGTCTCTGTTTCCCTGTAGTCTTCTTCAGACTGTTCCAGAATTGTAGGTCCAGAGAGAGGTCTAGTCCCAGCAGGAACCGTACTTCTCTGGAACCAGTCCTTCATGATGTTTCCTTCCGCTGCCTGCTACAGTGCCTGATAGAGACAACCTGAGAGAGGCTTCTGTAGCTCACAGTTTCAGAGAGGCCAGTCCTCACGGTGAGGAAAACATTAACATGGCACCGTTTATTTACGGCAGGCCAGGATGCAGAGACAGGACAAGGCCAGTGTTCTCAAGACCACTTTTGTTTAGAGATCAGTGAATCCTAATTTCAAAATTTAAAAAAAAAAAAATTGAAGACAGGATATTTAATTTAGCCCAGGCTAGCCACAGACTCATTATGTAGCCTTGCACAACTGATCTTCCTGCTCTCAGTTCTCTGGGTTCTCGTATTACAGATGTGCATTACTAATAAATCTTACTCTGGAACTACATGTACCGTGTTCAATAGCAGAAGTCTGTAAGTTCTTGATGGTTTCCTTCTCAGGTACTCAAAAGGGAGAGCTGACACAGAGAAGGTGGCGGGACTCCGATTTGAAAAGGAAGGTGTAAGTAGAAGCCCTTGGTAAAGTGTTGTTTGTCGGTTGGTTTTTGGTTTTTAGAGACAGGGTTTCTCTGTGTAGCCCTGGCTGTCCTA
>LOEQ01011194.1:556-16155 GCA_001685075.1 Bramus lutescens
GGGTGCTGGGGAAGGGAAGCTGGGATGGGATGAGAAGAGAAAGGCAGCAGGCAGTGGGGGTAACCCCCGCTGGATGACCAGAAAGTTAAGGGGGATGGGGAGAGCCTGAGCTCCCCTTTCCCTTTCCGGGGCGTCAGTCTAGCGGCTGGTCGAGCACTCACACACCCCTCTGGAAGGATGGATCTTCTGGTACAGGATCCGGGCCACTTGCTAGCCAGGGACCTTGTAAACTCCAAAGTTGTAATTCTTGACCAGAGTTTGGTTGTTGGTTTGTCTTACATCCCAAGCACAGTTTTCCTCCCTCCTCATCCCCCAGTCCCTTCCCTCCACTGCTGTGGGTATAACCTCTCCCTGCTTCCACTCCTCCTCTGTCTTATACAGAAACAGAAGTCCTCCCATTTACATCAACAAAATGTGACATATCAAGTTGTAGTGAGACTAAGCATCTCACCTTGTTCAAAGGCTTGGAGAGATAACCCGGTATGAGGAATAGGGTCCCAAAAGTCAGTGAAAGAGTCAGAGACAACCTCTGCTCCCACCCTTAGGAATCCCACATGAAGACAATGTTACACAACTGTCACATATAAGGAGAGGGCTTAGTTCAGTCTCATGCAGGCTTCCTGGTTGTCAGTTCGGGCTTTGTGATTCCCTGTGAGCCCAGGTCAGTCAATTCTGTGGGTTTTCGTGTGATGCTCTTGACCCTTTCAGCTCCTACAATACCTTTCTCCTCTCTTCTGCAGGATTCCCTGAACATAGCCTAGCGTTCACCTGTGTTGACAAGATTTTTATCACCGACTCTTGATTTGGATTCAATTTTTTAAACCATTGAGTAATGTTGTAATTAATTTAAAGATTTTTTTTCAATTGTGTGTATATGTGTGCATGAGTTCTTCCATGTGGAAGCACAGGCACCTGCAAAGTCCAGAATAGGGCATCAGATTCACTAAAGCCAGGGTTATCAGCAGTTGTCAACCACCTTCTAGAGATGGTGGGAACTGAACTGGGGTATTCTGCAAGAGCAGCAAGTGCTCTTAAACTTAGAGCCATCTCTTCAGCCCTGTAATTGATTTTCATATCATCTTATTAATATTGTTGGAACACAACATTTTGAGAAATCTGTGGAGGATACCAGTATATAATTACATGTATTTACTTTGTTATGAAGCCATCGATGTAGATGATAAAAATCTATGTACATAGAAAATAAAATTAAACCAGTTTTTGAAGTTCCTCTGTTTAAAATGCACTGTGCAGGAGGTGCACACAAGTTCTGTGTTCTCCTCTAAACTCTGTAACTTCCTTTATGCTTGGTAAATACATCACTCAGTTTCTTCTTTTCAAAATCATTTTCCTTTTCCAATTAGATGTTATTTGCATATGCTGTGTCTCCTGGTAGATTACTCTTTATTCCGATTCATTTAATTAACAGTTTCTTTTCTTTCAGACTCAACATTAACAGCATTTCTTCAGGGACTTCATCCATGACTCTTTCCACCTTACCGCTAAATCTATGATCACTTAAAGGCTTGTAACTTCTTTTCCATTCTAATTTCAGCTTAACATTAGACATAGTCTTGATATTGTTTTTAAATATCTATTTTCTCTCAAAGATTGTGAGACACAAAATCAGAGGTCACCTGCAATTTCATTTTCATTTTGCCCAGAGTACCTTGTAAAATCCTGAAATAATGAGAGATCAAACACAAATTTAGTGGAGAAACAAAACTCATTTTACTGCAGAATTTCTGAATGTGGGGAGCTAAGGATAGGCCAGGTCAGTGGGCATTACAATGTTTCAGGAGAGAGTAGAGGTGCCTATCCAATATCTTATTGTTTAGACTAACAGAATGCAGACCTGGAGGATTCTTCAGGAACAAAGCAGTCCTCAAACTGTTTGAGGACGCACACTTTGAAATTAAGAAGTTATTATTCTGTCTTGCTGTATGTCATAAAATTGGACACATCGAGGATGCTACTCAATGCTATTTTAATACCAATAAATACGCTCAAAAAAAAAAGATGCTTCAGTTGGAAATTTCCATGAGCCTGATACTAGTAGGCTTGGCACTCTTGCTTGCCTAAGATTTTGTCAATGATTTCCGTTTTAAAGTAATATTTAAAAAAAAGACCTGCTTCATTCTTTGTCAGCAAATTTAACATGAGACTATACCTTACTAGTTTCAATAAGTTTTTTCTGACCTTTAATAAATATTGGCTCCCTTTAAATGACTTGTTTCTTTTTCTTTTGATGTTGCATCTCACAGAATTGAACTCTTAAATTTTAAGGACACCTAACTTTTCAATTCTTGTTTTCAAGAATTAGGACCTTGGTACTTACTCCAGAAGTTCAACAACAAATGAACAGTCATCTAGATTTTTTACATTTCCTTCCAAGACTTCAATAGTTTTGTTTTATCTGTATGTACTCTATTTATTTAATTTTCTTTTTTGTTGATTTTATTGAACTATGCATTTTTTTCTGCTCCCTTCCCCTACAACTCTTTCCCATGCTCCCAATTTACTCAGGAGATCTTGTCTTTTACTACTTTCCATGTACATTAAATCCATGTATGTTTCTCTTAGGGTCCTCATTGTTGTCTAGGTTCTTTCTTTGGGATTTTGATTTGTAGACTAATTTTCTTTGCTTTGTTTTAAAAACCACTTATGAGTGAGTAGATTTGATAATTGTCTTTCTGGGTCTAGGTTCCCTCACTCAATATGATGTTTTCTTGATCCATCCATTTGCCTGTAAGTTCAAGATGTCATTATTTTTCTCTATTGTGTACTACTCCATTGCGTAAATTTACCACATTTTCCTTATCCATTCTTTGGTCGAGGGGCATTTAGGTTGTTTCCAGGTTCTAGTTAGGACAAACAATGAATGCTGCTATGAACATAGCTGAGCACATGTCCTTGTGGCACGATTGAGCATCTTTTGGATATATACCCAAAAGTGGTATTGCTGGGTCTTGAGGAATGTTATTTCCTAATTTTCTGAGAAACTGCTACACTGACATCCAAAGGGGCTGCACCAGCTTGCACTCCCACCAGCAATGCAGGAGTGTTCCCTTTTCCCCATAACCTCTCCAGCATAAGTTGTCATGAGTGATTTTGATCTTGGCTATTCTTACAGGTGTAAGATGGAATCTCAGAGTTGTCTTGATTTGCATTTCTCTGATGGCTAAGGATATTGAGCATTTCCTTAGATGTTTTTCAGCCATTTTAGATTCCCCTGTTGAGTGTTCTCCGTTTAGGTCTATGTTCCATTTTTTATTGAGTTATTTGTTCTTTTGATAGCCAATTTCTTGAGTTCTTTGTGTATTTTGGAGATGAGACCACTGTCTGATGTGGGGTAAACTGCTGTTTTGTCTTGTTGATCATATCTTGGCTTTCCAGATGCTTCTCAGTTTCAGGAGGTTCCATTTATTAAACGTTTTTCTCAGTGTCTGTGAGGAAGTGGTCTCCTGGGCCAATGTGTTAAGGAGTGCTTCCCACTTTCTCTTTTAGGAGGTTCAATGTGGTTGGCTTTATGTTAAGGACTTTGATCCTTTTGGGCTTGAGTTTTATACGTGGTGAAAGATATTGATCTAATTTCATCCATCTGCATGTTGATATCCAGTTATGCCAGCACCATTTGTTAAATATGCTTTCTTTTTTCCATTTGATATTTTTTGCTTCTTTGTCAAAAATCCGGTATTCGTAGGTGTGTGGATTAATGTCCAGGTCTTTGATTCAGTTCCTTTGATCCTCCTATTTTTATGCTTATACCAGGCTGTTTTCGGTGCTATAGCTCTATTGGAGAGTTTGAAGCCAGGGATTGTGATGCCACCAGATGTTCCTTTATTGTACAGGATTGTTTATGCTCTCCTGGGTTTTTTGCTTTTACATAGGAAGTTGATTATTATTCCCTCAAGTCTGTGACGAATTTAGTTGGGATTTTGATGGGGATTGCATTGAATCCATAGATTGCTTTTGATAAGATTGCCATTTCTATTATGTTAATTCTGCCTACCCAAGAGCGCGGGAGATCTTTTAACTTTCAGGTGTCTTTTTCAATTTTTTTCTTCCAAGATTTAAAGTTCTTGTCATACAAGTCTTCCACTGGTATGCTTAGAATACTCTGAGACATTTTATGTTATTTGTGACTATTGTGAAGGGTGATGTTTCTCTGATTTCTTCATACCCCATTTATCATCTGTGTAAAGGTGGGCTTCTGATTTTTTTTTAATTAAACTTGTATCCTGCTACATTACTGAAGTGTGTATGAGTTGTAGATGTTCTTTGGTATAATTTTTGGAGTTGCTTATGTAAACTATCATATCGTCAGCAAATTCTGAGAGTTTGATTTCTTCTTTTCTGATTTCTCTTCCCTTGATCTCCGTTTGTTGTCTTCTTCCTTTCGCTAAGTCCTCAAGAACAATAATAAATAGATATGGAAAGAGTGGACAATCTTGTCTTATTCCTTATTTCATTGGGATTGCTGGGAATTTCCCTCCATTTAGTTTGATGTTGTCTTGCTATATATTGCCTGCATTATGTATAGGTATGTTCATTGTATCCCTGCTCTCTCCAAGATGTTTATGAAGGGATATTGTATTTTGTTGAAAGATTTTTCAGCATCTAATGAGAGGACCATGTGGTTTTTTTTTCAGGTTGTTTATATGGTAGATTACCTTGACGGATTTTCATATTTTGAACCATCCCTCCATCTCTGGGATGAAGCTGACTTGATCATGGTGGACAATAGTTCAAATGTGTTCTTGGATTCGATTTGCCAGTATTTTAGCATCAAGGTTCATGAGTGAGATTGGTCTGGAATTCTCCTTCTTAGTAGTGTCTTTATGTGATTTGGGTATCAGGGTAACTATAGACTCATGAAAAGAGTTTGGCAATGTTTCTTCTGTTTCTATTGTGTGGAATAATTTAAGGAGTATTGGTATTAGCTCTCTGAAAATAGTGTAGAATTCTGAGCTGAAACCATCTGGTCCTGAAATTCTTTTTGGTTGGGGGACTTTTAATGATTGTTTCTATTTATTTAGCAGTTATAGGTCTATTTAATTTGTTTATCTGGTCTTGATTTAATTTTTGTAAGTGATATTTATACAGAAAGTTGTCCATTTCCTTTATGTTTTCCAATTTTGTAAAGTACAAGATTTTGAAATATGATCTGATGATTCTCTGGATTTCCACCATGACTGTTGTTATGTACCTCTTCATTTCTGATTTTAATAATTTGGATATTTTCTCTCTGCCTTTTGGTTAGTTTGGATAAAGGTTTGCTTTCTTGATTTTTCTCAAGGAACCAACTTTTTGTTTTATTGATTTTTGTACTGTTTTCTTTGTTTCTATTTTGTTGATATCAGCTCTCAATGTTATTATATCCTGCCATCTAGTTCTCTTGGTCGAGTTTGCTTCTTTTTGTTCTAAAGTTTTCAAATGTTCTGTTAATTCACTAGTGTGGAATTTTTCTAACTCCTTTATGTAGGCATCAAATGTTATGAGATTTCCTCTTGACACTGCTTTCATTGTGTTTCATAAATTTGGGTATGCTGTGTGATCATTTTCATTGAATTTTAGGAACTCTTTAATGTCTCCCTTTATTTCTATTTTGACCCATTAATGATTCAGGTGAGCATTGTTTAATTTCCATGTGTTTGTAGGCTTTCTAGTATTAGTGTTGCTGCTTAATTCTAGTTTTAAGCCATGGTTATCCAATATGATACATGGGGTTGTACCAATTTTTTTTTTTATCTGTTGAGGTGTGTTTGGTTACTGAGTATGTGGACAATTTTTGAGAAGGTTCCATGAGTGTTGAGAAGGAGGTATATTCCTTTATGTTGGGATGGAATATTCTACAGATGTCTGTTAAGTCCATTTGAGTCATAACATCTGTTAGTTCACATATTTCTCTGTTCATTTTTTGTCTGACTGACATGTCTAATGGTGAAAATGGAGTGTTGAAGTCTCCCAATATTAATGTAGGAGGTTAAATGTATGATTTAAGCTTTAGAAGTGTTTCTTTTAATATGAGCATCCCCTTGTATTTGGGGCATAGATATTCAGTATTGAGATTACCTCTTGATGGATTTTTCCTGTGACTAATATGAAATGCCTTTCTTTGTCTCTTTTGATTGATTTTAGTTTGAAGTCTATTTTGTTAGATATTATGATAGCTACACCAGCTTGTTTCTTAGTTTCATTTGATTGAAATATTTTTCACACCCTTTACTCTAAGATGATGTCTGTCTTTGAGGTTAAGATGTGTTTCTTGTATGCAGAAGAAGGATGGATTTTGTTTTTGTATCCAATTTGTTAGCCTGTGTCTTTTTATAGGTGAGTTCGTCCTTTTATATTAAAGGATATTAATAACCAGTGATTGCTATTTCCTGTTAATTTAATTTTTGTTAGTGGTGATGTTAATTTGTGTGTTTCCCCTTCTTTGGGATTTGCTGCTATGAGATAATCAACTGTCTGTGGTTTTCTTGATGTAGCCAACTTCTTGGGTTGTAATTTTTCTTCTTGTACTTTGTATTGGGCTGGGTTTGTGACTAGGTATTGGTTAAATCTGGTTGTGTCATGGAATATTTTCTTTTGTCCTTCTATGTTGATTGAAAGTTTTGCTGGTTATAATAGCCTGGTCTGGAATCCATCCTAGTCTCTTAATGTCTGCATATTGCTTCACCAGGACCTTCTGACTTTCATTGTCTCCATAGAGAAATCAGGTCTAATACTGATAGGTCTGCCTTAATATGTTACTTGGCTTTTTTTTTCCTTTGAAGCTCCTAATATTCTTTCTTTATTATGTATGTTTAGCGTTTTGATTATTATGTGGTGAGGTGACTTTTTTTTTGATCCAGTCTATTTGGTGTTCTCTAAGCTTCTTGTATCTTCATAGAGACATATTTTTATTTAAGTAGGGAAAGTTTTCTTCTATGATTTTATTGAATATATTTTCTGTGCTTTTGAGTTGATCTTCTCCTTCTTCTATATCTATTATTCTTAGGTTTGGTCTATTTATGTTGACTCTTATTTCCTGGATGTTTTGGGTTAAGCTTTTGTTATATTTAATGTTTTATTTGACTGATGAGTCTATTTCCTCTGTATTATCTTCTGTGCTTGAGATTCCATCCCTTGTATTCTGCTGTTTATGCTTGCATTTGTGGTACCTGGTCATTTTCTCATTATTTCTGTTTATAATTTCATTGCTTGTGTTATCTTTATTGTCTCTATTTCAGTTTTCAAGTCTTGAATAGTTTCTTTCATGTGTTTGATTGCTTTTCCTTAGTTTATTTTTAAAGGGATTTGTTGATGTCGTTTATTTTTGTTTGTCTATTCCTCCATTTCTTTGAGGGAATTTCTCATTTCCTCTTTCAGGGCCTCAAAAATTCTCTTTATATTTTTAGGTCTTTTTTTTGCCTCATCTATATTTGGTTGTTCAAGTCTTGTTGCTATTGGGTCACTAGATTTTACTGGTGTTGTGTTGTTCTTTGTGGTGTTGCTTGTGTTTTTACCTTGTCTACCATCTTTTCCTCTAATTGATGAGTTTGTGGTTGTCTGTGACTCTGGTGATCAATCATCCGGGTGCTAGTGGATCTAAGGCTCAGATGGTTGCTCCTTATGGGGCAGTCAGGGCCATGGTTCCAGTTACCCTGTTGGTCACTCTATGTTCCTGGAGGTCCTCAGTGTTCCTGGGGTTTGCTCTGATCCCATGAAGTTAACTATTTCAGGCATGCTCTGGCCTAGGTTGCTGGTTCAGACCTGTTTCTGTAAATGTTCCTGGTCTGGATCTGCTCTTATAGAGGTTCCTGGCTTGGGGTTGGTCCCACAAAGGTCTCTGGCTCTGGCCTAACTCACTCAGAGTTCCCAGACTCAGGTGCGCCCAGACCTGCATAGGTACTGGCTCAGGCCTACTCCCTCAGAGGTCCCAGACTCACCTCTGGACAAACAGAGGTCTCTGGTTCCTGCCTATACCTTCATAGAACCCAGACTCATGCCTGGACTCACAGAGGTCTCTGACTCTGGCCCATTCCCTCTGTAGTTGCTCCCCTGTACCTATTTCTGTGGAGCTCATTTTCTCAAGTCTGTTCCAGCCTAGGTCACTGGCTCAGTCTTGCCTCTGCAAATGTCTTTGGTCTGGGTCCTTTACTGTTCCCACGGGGCTCGCTGTCTCAGGACTCATCTGGCCTAGGTCTCTGGCTCAGTCCTGCTCCCATGGAGCTCACCACCTCAGGTCTGTTGTGGCCTAGGTCTGGGTCTGTTACTGCTTTCACGGATCTTGCTGTCTCAGGCCCTCCCAACACTTGGGAGACAGAGGAAGACAGACCTCTGTGAGTTCAAATTATGGTGGCACACGTCTTTAATCCTAGCACTCGGGAGGTAGAGAATGATTTTTATAAGTGATCCATACACCAAAGCATATCTGGAAATGTATTATTGATATACTAATTGAGAGATAAAACTGTCCTTATTCATTGTTAAGACATATTACAATCATTTACAAGCCTAATACATTTAGCTTATAAAGACTGGATATTCTAGAACTCATCTTTTTTTAAAGCAACACATCTATCTATATTTCCTAGACTTGTTTCAAAAAATTCACCTCCTAGGATATGGTTTAGACCAACTGTTTTCTGTTCCTTGTTTCAGTTACTTAGTCAGAAAGACAGAGATAATTGTAAAATTAAAATGAATAACCTCTATCAGGATAATGGCTTAGCACATATTGGTCTCCAAACCTGATGATCTGAATTTGATCCAAGGAACTCACAAAGTGGAAGAATAAGCTTACATTTATAAGTTATCAACTGACTACCACATGAATGTCATGGAATGTACACTTGTATATTTTTTTTCTTTCAGGCCACCAACTAGCTCCCAAATCATGACATGGTGACATTTTACTAATTATGAATACTTGGCCTTATCTTAGCTCTTGTTTTAATATGTTTCTCTTTATCTACATTTTGCCCCAGGAATTTTATATTTCTTTCCTTCTGTTTGTCTTACTTTCACTACTTTTCATGTCTGTCTGTTCGACAACTGCCTGATTTCTGGTCTAAGGCCTCTCTCTCCCTTCCTCCAAGCCAAAGATTTTTCCTCCTACTTATTCTTTCTGCACACTAGACTTTATTGCTCTTCTCCTTCATAGCTATTGGCTTTCCAGCATTTTATAAAATCATAAGATGCCTTAGGAAGGCAAGGTGAAACAAAACAACATGTCTTAACATAATTAAATAGATGCAGCCCAAACAAATGCAACATATCTTTACATCATTAACAAAGGCTGCAGAAAGAAATGTAGCATAACTTCACATAGTTAAAGCAATCATCATAAACAATGTAACACATCTTTACATAGTAAAAACAGTATCTATAACACACAGAATAAAAATAAATATTTTAAAAGTATTCATTGTATATGATATTTATATTTGTTTGGACTGGATATTTAATTTCTTCTAATATTTTCCTAAATTCAAATGCCCATTTTTCTAAAAGTTCAAGTCTTAATGAAATTTTCACATATGGTCAGCTTTGAAGCCTTGTCTATTTTCTTTATGATACAGTTACTCTGACGTTATCATGGTTTACTCCACTACTGTTGAGCAGGACTCTGTTAGTGAAAACATTGCTTGAAATATTAATAGTTCATTTTTATATGTTCATTATTGCTCTCCTAAGGATCTTACTTCAGAAAGGAATTTTTTACTCTGAAACCAATAATAATATAGAGGTATAGTACATGGGATATAGATATCAAAAATGTGTTTTTCTACCAATAATTTAGTTTCAGACACTGCTGGATACATAATATTTGTTAATCTCCTGCAACTAAATACAAAATTTGTCAATTTAAAGTTAACTCAATAACCTATTTTCAGCTTATTCAGTCACAAATTAAAAGCCCTTATTCATTTGTGCTACTTTCTTAAGATTGCTACAACAAATAACAAAGATTTAATGACCTGAAACGAAGTATATTTTCTTATGTGTCTTGAAGTCAGACACCCGCATAAAACATCTTGGTAGGAGCTAACTCTTCTGTAAGCTGCACTGAAGGAAGCCATTTTCTCTCCAGCTGTTAAGTCTGCTTGTTTTGTATTTAAATAATTTTCCTCTCTTCCTCAGGGTTCAGATGGCTTTGTCTTTGTTTTCTTTCCTTCTGTAAGTACTATTCGACTTTCTGGATTTGGACTAACGAAACCAACTCAGGATCATGTCATTTTGTGGTCACTTTTTATTGAAAATATATTTTTCATACAATATTTTCTGATCATGTTTTCCTCTCTCTCATCTTCTCTCCAGACCCAAATGATCTCACTCTTTACTTAATTGTATCTGTAAATCACCTTTCAAATAAACTCTCATTAACGAAGACCAAACAATTCCAACTTGAGCACATCCTTCTTTATTATGTCGTGTTTAGAAACACAATTCAACCCAAGGAATTATTAATGAGCAACGACAATGGTGACTTCATCTTTATTGTGACACCTGGTAACTTAGATGAGAATTGTGTTTCAACTAATTCTTCATGGAATGTAAAAGCAAGAGATCATTGGCAATAATATAAATTAGCCACTGAAGAATGTCTTTCCTAAGCAAAAATTACAGTTCCAATATTTTCTGGGCCAGACATGCATTCTTACATTCTTGAAGAATTGGTTTTAAAAAAAGTTAAGGAAGTGGGATTAAGTTTGGATATAATTTAAATCTCTTAAAAACAATAAACCTATATTTTACACATAGGTTATTCAAGAAAGGTTTCTGGCAGGTGTTTACTCTCAAGTTTTACAGCACTGTTTCTTGGGCAGTCTAGTGTAAAACATAACCCTTCATAAATGAAATCTCCAACAAAATATAAGTTCTAATCTCTTCTACTTACTAATTCATGTGAGGTAAATGTTAAATATAATAGCATTCTACAAGCTGAAATTCCTTGAAAGGCCCATATTTATGACCATGGACCTAAATGAAAGTATGCACTGCTATCTAGTAGCTCATTACACAACACATTTCACATTTACAATCACATTAAATCACAATAAAATAAAAAACAGAATTTTCTATTGATTATGATGCATAATATAGTTAATTAGACTCTTTTTTTTAACTTTTAGAGTCTTCCATTCTCTGAGAAAGTGAAATATGTTCTAATGTGTTGCAGATACCTTTGGTTTAAGCACTAATTATCTAACTGTTCATTCTACACTCAGCCCTAGATCACAAGGTTCACTTCTTTTTAGAAATGTCCTCTTCCTAGTTTAAGATACACAGGTTTCCCCACTGCCAGTTTTCCCCTAGGCCTATGTGGAACACTTTTTCTTTGCTCAGTGAGTTTGCAGCTTCCTTGTCCTCTGCAATGCTCACTGATGGCTCTGACCAAAGAAAATAAAACAAAACCAACAAAAGATATTAAAAAGATAGCCTATGGCAAAAACATGAGCATGATTATTTTATGACTTTTTAAAATATATTTGTCTTGATTAAAATCTTCTAGGTGGAATAGAAGCAATGTTTCATTTCTCTCATTCCACAATCAGCAATACCTTATAAAATGCTTAGTAAATATTTGCTTTGTAATACAATGTGGATAAGTGATAAATATAAATGTTCAAAACAGTGTAAAATATGTATTTGAATGCCAAGAAAAGTAGGAAGGACAATTAAACAATAGCTGATGTTCTGGTAAATGCTGTCCTGAAAGTCATGCAAACTTCACCTAAGCACTGGTATTTGCTGTGCACCCCAGAGAGTTTCCCTGACCAGGACACAGGACCAGGCCAATGTCTTCAAGACTTTGAAAACATCGCTAACAGTTATAGCAAATTTTTGAGTAAAAACAAAGTCTATTGTTTTCATGGAAAGGTTCAATTGACAACTATATTTGATTCTATTGTTTTACATTTTTCTTTTGATTTTCATTAATATTAAGTAGGAGTTTAGTTATTGTTAATTGCTATATCTCTATATTTGTGAGCAGTATATCCTGAAGACGTATGTATCTCTGACATAAGGAAGTAAGAGTAGAGGAAGAACGGTGGGTACCATGGGTGAGGAACTCTGGTCTATGGACAATAAGCCCTCAGTATTTGTCAGCGGTTGCTTCATGATCCTTCTCAGATGTCTAGATTTTAGCAGTTCAATTATATAACATAAAATAACCTCATATTTCCAAATAAACCACATGCATACTCTCATCTACTCTTTAAAACATCTGTAGATTAGTTATTATCCATAATGCAACACAAATATGCTTAACTTGTATTGCTCAACAGATGACAAGCATATGTACAATTTCATTATATATACAACTTATTTTTAAATACATTGATCCATAATATTTCACTATATAGGACTAAACCCTATGGATACTAAGTCACAATTGCATGCATGTATTTAACTTCATGTGATTTGTAGACATATATACATATATATACACACACTAATACATATATATAAACTGGAGTTTTAAAACAAAAACTCATTAATTTTCTTTGGTCTACATGTTATTTAATTGCTGTATAATGAAAATGGATAAAAGTGAAAGTTACACTTCTAAGATGGCCCTTGATTCCAGAACTCCAATCTCCATTCCATATCCTTACACTGGATTACTTCAGTGGTATTCTGTGAGATGGCCTTGCCTTCCTCTTTTGCTCTTCAATCTTCTGTTATCAGTAAAATGACAGAAATATTGTATAAGAAGTAAAGTAGACACAAAAATTTTACTTCTTAAACTAATCAGTAGATTTGCTGTTACCATTTCCCTACTCTTTACTTTCTCATGGCTCATGAACTCACGCAGGATTTGGTCACTACTGATTTTTCTCACCTCATTCAGATCTTGCCCTCTGCATTGGAAACATCAGGAGTAGAATCACTGAAGATTTTCTACTTCACATGGAATAGAAATAGTAAAATCAGCTGCTAGATTCATTCTAGATAACTTAGGTGCTTTTAAAATGCATTTATAAACAGATATATACAATGAATATTGAATCTAAAAAGAGTTAACAAAGAAATGAAGAGCAAACTTGATGTCACTGTGCTGCCCATGGCATTTTCCTTCACATTTTAAAGCAGAATTTTAAAAGGTGGTCACCTAAATATTTAGAGGAACATTGGGAATAGAAGGAGAATTCTGGGTCCTTCTATGCATATTCATTACAACTTTAATTTATTACCATGTTTACCACTAAAATTACAGAGCAAATTATATTCTGTATTGGGCCCCAAAGCAGTTTTCATCTTCCTGGTTTGGCTGGGCACCAAAACTAAACACATTAAACAGAGGGATTGTGCTGCAGACTGTGAATACTTAACATGATGTAGAAGTTGGTGCTTCTTAAAATGAGTACCTGCCACTCAGCCATCCAGGGACCAACTAAGCACACTCTACTCATTTTGAACCTCTGTGCATGGAGAGGGATTGCCCCAAAGAAACAGTGATGGTACAAAGTATGAAGAAGACTCTTCTCATTGTTAATCCCTGCATGAGTGATTGTGCCTTCCTCTCTGGCATCCACCGGAACAACAACAAAGCAGAACTTGGCCTGGTTCTCCTTTCTGTTTTGGTTTAGAGAAATTAAAGCAAGAAATTATGATTGTTTACATCAATCTTCTCTGATATTTAACAAAAAAAATAAATAATTTTGCAAGCATCTTTACCTAAGTACTAACTATGTAAGATTTCCTAAAAGAAAAATTATCACCCTGTAGTAAAAATAATGCAAAATACTAGAAAGCCATCTTACTCTTGGACTTGCATAGGACAGATTACTTTAAAAAATGGTCCTCAATGTACAGCATGAAAGAATACCCCTCAAATTTATGTAGAATAAGCTCAAAACTTGGTTGAATATGGTGTTGTACCAATGACATTTGAAGTATGGTCAGACAACCAAATTTAAAAAGTTGAGAGTGATAGATAAGTATGGGATAAAAGATTTAAGCAGGGCCTTTGCTCCCATGTTTTAGAATAGGGAGTTTACAGACTAGTGCTAGACACTAATGCCAGTGATTATGCAAATACCTAAATGCAAAAGATTCTATTTTTGCTTTCATGATTATATAATTGATACACCATGAGAAGATTTAAAATGCTTGATATTAATAGCACTGAAAAGTATACACATGAATTAACTAAAGCAAAGATGTCATGTGCATCTTCAAGGAAAGCTTGTTTATACCCTAACTTCTATGTATTAATGCCATCCACACAGCATTGTAGGATCCACTGGGAAAACTGGATAAAAGTCTTGAGTTACAACAGAGGTCATTTTTACTCTGAAGTTCAAAATTTGTAAACATGAATAGTTGTGCTATGCTCCCCGTCCTTTCATCCCTAACCTCTAGTTTCTGTACTGAACTAAGGTACCCACTGATTATATCTTTAAGGAGGGCTTTAAATCTTGAAATTGCTTATAGGTCATGTAGACGCATGAATGTAGTATATGTAGTATTCTCACACATAGTCGATCTTGTTTATAAATACTTTCTGATCGTGTGTCTCAAATATAGAGGTTGCAAACATTAAAATTTGAAATTTAAAGGTCTAATAATCTTTGTGAAGTACAAAATTTCTAAGCATACCAACTACTTCAATATTGTCTTTGTACTAGAATACACCCTGTGCATATAAGTAGAGTATAACAAAGATAATGTAATCATCAAAGGTTAATAGCCTCTGATATTACAGATGACCTAAAATGATTAGAGAAATGGAAAAGGTTACATAAACAAGTTACATTTTGTCAACTTGACTCACACTGGAGTTACCCAGGAAGAGAAAAATGTCATCTGATAAGTCACCTTCTACAAATTGGCCTACGTAGATGTCTGTGGATCATTTTCTTCATTTCTAAATTATGTGCTATGTCCCAGTACACTATGGGAGGGACAGGTCCTTGGCAGATAGCCCTGAAATGCTTGAGAAAGCAATCTATAAGGAACAAGTCTGTAAGAAGTGTTCCTCTGTGGACTCTGCTTTGGTTTCTGCCTCCAAGTTCCTGCTTCGATTTTGCGTGTTGGCATCCCATGATAATAGACTATAATCTGTAAGCCATATAAATCCTTTTCTCCAGAAGTTTATTTTTGTTATGGAGTTTCATCACATCAACAGAAAGCAAACCAGAACACTGATACTTAAAATATGTTGTTCAAAACTTTGTCCTCTGTCAGTATTGTCATAGAATAGGCAGCAGGGCGGTGAGCGCTGAAAGCCAGTGTTTCCTGCCCTATTCTCATCCAGGCAGGGTTCTTTCGATTTTTAATCTTTCATATTATGGATGTCAAAAGATTATCTGCTGTTTCAAAAAAAACATGTATCTTTTTATATCTTGTCTACATCTACTTTAAACTTCTTAGTTTGGACATACAATCAAGTATTATAAGAAATGCAAAGGCCAGTATTTAAGTTCCTAAGGCATGACTTTTCACTATGAGGCACAAGGACAATGCTCCTCTAGAAGTTCCCAAAGAAATTATGGGGGCAAGCAAGGAAGTCAGGACCAAGAGGGGTGCGCCCACCCACTGAGACAATGGTGCTGATCTAATGGGAGCTCACCAAGGCCAGCTGAACTGGGACTGATGGA
>LOEQ01011194.1:16215-29931 GCA_001685075.1 Bramus lutescens
GCACTGGGTTTTGATTCTACTGCATGGACTGGCTTTGTGGGTGCCTAGTCTGTTTGAATGCTCACCTTCCTAGACCTTGATGTAGGGGAGAGGACTTGGACTTCCCACAGGGCAGGGAACCCTGACTGCTCTTTGGACTGGAGAGGGAGGGGAAGGGGGGAGAGTGTGAGGGAAATGGGAGGAGGTGGAAAATTTTAATAAAAAATTTTAAAAAGGAAGAAATATGGGTCAGATGCGAGCAATAAATAACACTAACATTTATCTTGCATTCATAAAGCTATTTAATAACTAGCATTGATGTAGAGAGATTAAACAAAGGAGAGAGAGAGAGACACAGAGTTAAACAGAGAGAGGAATTGATCTTTCCAGGTCCCTAATTAATTCTTATGATTCTTAATTATCAACTCATCAGTAGGGTTCCTGTTGCTTTATTCTTTTTTCATTTTTATTTGTGGAAAAATTACAGCACGAGTGGAAATAACAAATCACAATATCTGTGTCAAAAATGCACAGATTATTAGTAGGACTTTCATGGGAAAGATAATTTACCTGAAATGGTGATGTTCATAGCCGTAAAGTGAGATTATTAATTTCTGGGTTTTTAAGTATTATAATTTGAACTTGTATTCTTTGTCTCTTGCTCAGAGAATAGTGCAAAGTAATGTGCACTATATAGTGTGTTAGCCTGGGCACTGCTCTACATAGTGTGATAGCCTAGGCACTGCTCTATATAGTGTGTTAGCTTGGGCACTGCTCTATATAGTGTGTTAGCCTGGGCACTGCTCTATATAGTGTGTTAGCCTGGGCACTGCTCTATATAGTGTGTTGCCCTGGGCACTGTTCTATATAGTGTGTTAACCTGGGCACTGCTCTATATAGTGTGTTAGCCTGGGCACTGCTCTATATAGTGTGTTATCCTGGGCACTGCTCTATCTAGTGTGTTTAGCCTGGGCACTGCTCTATCTAGTGTGTTAGCCTGGGCACTGCTCTATCTAGTGTGTTAGCCTGGGCACTGCTCTATATAGTGCGTTAGCCCATCTGCATTGATCTATATAGTGTTTTAGCCTGGGCACTGCTCTATATAGTGTGTTAGCCTGAGCACTGCCCTATTATAGTGTGTTAAACTGGGCACTGCTCTATATACTGTGTTAGTCCATCTGCACTGATCTATATAATGTGTCAGCCATCTGCACTGCTCTTTTAAATCTTTGAGGGGATGTAACAATTAATCATGGAATTTGAAAGTAAATATCCAATAATGAAAATTCCCTATTTTGGGTCTAAGGGATACAACTGACAGCATGGCCCTATCCCCCAAGAAATTTAGATTGTCCTGGGAAAAATATCTTTAAACAATTTAAATTATACTATTCAATCAAGAGTTCTAAATACACGGTGCTCTACTACTAATCTGTGTGAGGATTTGGAACTAGAGCTCTGATGTAAGCAATGCATGGCTAAGTTTTGTTGTTACAAGACACACCTAAAAAGACAGAGGCTCAGTTTAGGAATTGTCTAATTGTCTCCCTCAGATTGGCCTGTGCACATGTCTCTGGAGGCAGTTTATTGACTCTACTTGGTAGATGAGGGACCAACCCACTTTAGGTGGTGTCACTCCTGGGAACTGCCTATATATACTATTCTTCCAATGGCTTCGCTTTAAGCTTCTGCTTTGGTTTCCCTTAGTGATGGACTGTATCCCAAAAGTCTAAGCTAAAATAAAGCATTTCTTCCACAATTTGTCTTTGGTTCATGTATATCACTGAAGAAAAAACAATCTATGACAATTTATTATGCCCATCATACTTTTTTCTAAAAAATAATGCCTGATTTGCAAAAGTATTACTAAAAGAAAATGAAAATTTAAAATTTTCCTTATTCTTGTGATTAAAAAGTAAAAAAAAAAAGCAAGAAAGAAAAGAGAATCCCCAAAGCAGAAATTTAAATCATCATGGTCATCATTAACAACAATCTGAGCAACAAAAAAAAATAAAAAGAAAAGAAAAAAGAGCCTGTGGTTTGGATACTCTACATGAGTACTTGGGCAGTTATGTTCTTCTGTTGAACATTTTTTTTCTTTCAGATAAAAAACCAACAACAAAATGATGAGCCCAAATTAATATTCTAATTCTCAACGGCAACACAACTTGGTCTATAAAATGTATCAATTGTTTTTAAATTAGTGTTACCTTACAAACACACCCTCTGCCATTAGTAAATATTAGATTATCTTTTATAAGGCCTAGGCCCTTTCTCAGATGTATAGTTCTTCATCAAAATTATTCAGTCTAACTTTCATCTTTTTTTCTCAGTCATTCTGTGACTACTCTTTTGATTACTATATAGTTTGCACATCAGCAGGTTACTGCATTATTACTTAATAATTAGGAAATGTCCTGCCTTGTTGGGCATGTGCTAATGATCCCTCTGCAATTCTGAGACATGTAATTTGGACCAAAGATTGTAGGACAGAGGAGCTGAGTGCTCTGGCAGCATCTCCTCTGTGGCCATTAGTTCTGGTGCTTTCTGGTACAAGGGATATTATCACTTCAAACAATTATAAGAATGTGTTGTTTAAAAATTAAACAACCTGTATTCAAGACTTAATCATGTATAGCGCAAGGATGCAGGGAGAGTTAACTTTAAAAGGAGTTTGACTCTTGAAAGTATTTCAGGATTTTTATCAGTAACCCTATCAAATGATAATGGATTAGGCAGAAGTGGGCAGGAGAAAGAGTTCTTATTTAAGAAAAAACGGTTTGGTTTCTAGTATTTAAGTGATTCTTGTGTATTGATGCAATAAATTGCAAGACAACCTTTGCATTTTCTTTTGTCTCTTTGCTGCATATTTGCATAGTGCTTATTAAGACTTCTATGAGAGTGAAGTCTTTGATATATACTGATACTATCACAAGGGATTAAATAATGATTCTACTGCATGGACTGGCTATTGGGAAGCCTAGTCTGTTTGGATGATCACCTTCCTAGACCTTGATGGAGGGGGGGACGACCTTGGACTTCCCACAGGGCAGGGAACCCTGACTGCTCTTTGGACTGCAGAGGGAGGGGGAGGGGGAATGGAGGAAGGGGGAGGAAACTGGAAGGAGGGGAGGAGGTGGAAATTTTTAATATTTAAAGAAATTATAAAAAATAATGATCTATGCATTCCTGTAAATTCTCCCAATCTCATGACTTATTCAAATGAATGGCTACTTTATGACTAATCTGGGTAAAAACAAACATCTTTGAAAGTTCACGTTAGCATCCTTAGTGTGCTTCTAGCATTTTATCTATGTAAAAGTGAGCAAGCTCAACAAGGAAGAGACCAGTAAGTGAGTAAAATGGTTTCCTTTGAGCCATATTCTTGCTAATCTAATCAAAGAGATGTTTTTGCGATTTGAAATCGTATGGTCCATTTAAGACAATAGTGTATGGGAATTTTATCAGTCTTAATTTAATAAGAATTTTTCATATGTCATTCACTTTTAGTTGGTTCATTTGCATATTTTTATTGTATTATAAGAGCAGGTTTAAAGGAGACATTGCTATCTCAATAATACAGAAGAGTAACTAAGGAATTTGATGTTTATTAGTGTGGTGACTATATCTAGCATTAGGTAGCTTTTCAGAGAGATAGGATTCAAATCTATGTTACATTATGACACAAAATTTGCTGTTTTATTTTTCCAATTTGTGTTTTAAGTACTTAGTAAAATATTGAACCCAACGATGGTATTCATGTACATATTCTTTGTACTCAGAATTTAATTTTAATTTGTATGAAGCTTTCTTCTACACTTATTTTTCTCCTTTTGTACTTTCTTTTTCAATTGTAGTTTACTTCCTCACTCACTGATTGTACTTTTATGAGTATGATAATGTATTACCTTGCATTATTTGAAGGCTTAGGCAGAGAGAAGCATATTCAAAAATTTTCAGGAGCCTGACATGTCTTTCTATATTTTTTCTCTAGTTAAGATGAAGATCACCTTGTTGGTTCTATTTCTGAAGACCTATACCAGATAGTACAGGGGACATGAGGTTAGACATAGAATGCTTTCCTACTAACATATAGAATCTCCTATTTCTTTCCATTATTGAAAGTATCATTTCAGTCTCTTGTTAGTTCACATTAAAATATGCAAGTGGAAACTGAAGAAAAACGGAGGAATGCCCAAGCAAACCAAGCATCTCATTTTCTCAGAAATAGGAACCTCCCTAAAATTAGTGTGGAAATAGGATGATCTAAATCTTTGTTTCATACTTAGTGTTTGTCTCATTCATTGGAAATCATATATTGTTTCAGACAGGGAAAGGTGATACAAATTAGAAGACAGTTATCCATATGCTGTAGGGACTAAGTTTTTGGTGGGTTGAAACATAATTATATAATATTAAATGAGTTTGAAGAGAAAGTTCTGTGGATGAACAATGGCGCTTAATTCCAAAGATGTTGGTGAAACATCATTCCTTCTTGAGTTCATTCTCTTTTCTAAACAAAAACATGCAAGAATTATCCTGTCAGTTCAGAAGTACTGTAAGCACAGAGGCTGAGAGTGAAGCTGTGAACCTTTATTGTCACATATTAGCTATTACTAAATATATGAAAGAATAAATAAACATAAATCCATAGAATTTCTGTTCTTATAAATAATATATTTTCAAGAAAGCATATTATAGGAAGAAATTATATTTACTAACATTAATTAATCAGGTAGTATAAATACAGATTTAAAAAAGATTAAGTTCAATAAGCATTTAGAAAACAAAGATGATAGAGTAGTTAGGTATTTGCCATCTGACAAATCTGTACATTCTTAAGCATTCCATCAGAATTTGAAAGTTGTTTACAATTTTAGTAGGTTGAAATAAATAATGGATTTCTTTCTCCTACTTCTGTATCTCCTACAATGTTGCCTGCTGTGAGATTTTCAGTGTACACTTCTACCTCTACCAATGAACTGGAATTATAATTATATGCAGAATAATATATGTAACGTTGAGGTTCTGATTGATATTTATGGACTATGACAAATTGTTGATAATTGACACAATAAAAATAAGTAGAAATGATGAGTTTGTTATAGATGCATTTGGAAGTATTGTTTAGATAAGTATGACTGGATTATAGACATTTTTAGATGATACTAAGTACTGAAACATAGCGCTGAAGGTAAGTTTGGTGTTTCATGAGAGTTGTTGCCTCACATAAAAACTGAAATGCTTAGAACTGAATGTGGTTGAGTATCACTGAATAAACCTTGCAAAGGAAGAAATTCTCAATATTGTAATTGTGAGCCTCAAGTAGCAGAACATATTAACATCTGCTAGATGCTAAAAAATGAAGGTTTTACTCAATCAGTTGGATATTAATTTTATATGATTTGCTCACTATTTGAAAATAAGCACTAAAGGTGGAAGAGCGTGTCTGAAATAGCTCAAGATGTCAAAGAAGAATGACTAGAAGATTGATAAAATGTTAAATGGAATGGGGAATTTGGATAGTGAGTGATGGGTAGTTGAAAAATAGGATGTTATAAAGCCTCATGACTGAGGAATGCAGAATTTTACACTTTTCTGTGAAGCCAGCAATATGTACACACACACACACGTACACATACACACACATATGTGTATATATATAATCTTAATAAAATGGGCAAAGGTTTCAGAGATGTGGTAAACATTTCTAGAGATATTCTTCTTCTTTGAATTGCACCTCCTTATGTATAGAAACGTCTTACTGTTTCTTTGAGGTTCTATAGTTCTGCATATTTCCTCCTTAAAGGAATGGCGAACTAAACTGAGGAGAAAGCAGTCCACCGAGAAGGAGTAGCAAATGTGAAATGCTACATAAACAACCCTCTGAGACAATTGCAAATGACAAATTGGCTTGAGATTGCCAAATAATAATAAAAATGATGAGCCTTGGATGTGTGTGTGTAAGATGCTGGACATCAGACTCAAGGCCTAGCATAGTTTATATAAGTGTACTACCACTGATAACACCTACAAGGTCAATAATAACCCTTTTCAAATAATAGTACCCACTTGCTTATTGTCACAGATAGACATGACAGGCCCCCATATCTAATTTACATTCACAACTAGTTGCACTATTCCAACCAAAGAATGGATATTAATGCTGAACTGGAAAAAAATATTAGACTATAGAGTAAAATGTGTAAATAGTTATTTTTAGTTATCAAGCTGTGGGAAGTAGCATTAATTTATGCACAGAACCATTATCAAATAGAAGACTTTTTAATTGAACTTCTTTAATATCAGTATTAGAAGAGGCAGAGCTGTTACAAACTGCTAGCCATGCATTTAAAGAGAATGACACCTTAGTTAAAATAAAAATACATATTGGTCATGTATTTCAGTGTAAATTTTATAAATGACTGTATTGTATTGAAACTTGAACTAAGTGGGGTTTATCTGAATAAAATAAGATATACAAAAATGCAAAATAAGCATCTGTGCCTGTTTTCCAGTCTCTTGGTCTATATTATATCTCTGATGGTGCAATTTGTTCTATAATAGAGCAATATATGATTAAGTATGAAATAAATGGAGAAAGAGGTGTGACAGTAATATGTAATACTAAGGTAAATGTCCTCTTTTGAAGCCTATTTTGGCTAATACTTTAAGAAATAGTAAACATTACAAGTAAAGTCTTAAAGTACAAAGTCTGTAGAAATAATATTTTCAATTTTCAAAGGAAAAATAATTTCCATAGCTTGGTCTTCACTTATATGAAAATCTTAATTTATAACTATTATTATTATCTTGTTATTTCAAATATAGTTTCCTTTTCAGAAAGCAGAATCAGAAATTTGCTTTACTTGTTTCAGGAATTATTTAATTTTGTATCTACATTGAGAAAATCTTTTGAGAAGAACTCATGTTTATTGATAGCAATTGTAGCTTGAGCCTGAAACTTGAGCTCAGGAAAAAATACTCACTTTAAACTCTACTTGTAGCAAGTGATATGTTCTTACCTGTGCGGACTTTTGTGGTAAAAAGTGAGATTTTTCTCTTTCAGTGAAATTGTCAAAACTTTTGTATATTATTTCTGTGGATGAAGAATGACCAAATAATTTTGTTTTCCACGAGAATTCTAAATCAAAGTCAAAGCCAACAGTCATGAAAAAAGTTGACAAAAGTGAACATGTATGCTAAAGTAAAGCTAATATCCTAGAAAACAATGAACAAAAAGTTGTATTTAGTAGAATCATTGCTATATGTGATATATATTTTTATTCTTAAAAACATCTTAAAAATGATCAGCTTATTATAGAGTAGTATATAAGTATGCTCCATGTAGTATTTTTAATTAATTATTTAATTTTATTTATACGCATATGTGTGAGTGTAGTATATGTACCATGTACACTCCATACCAGTGGGAGACAGAAAAAGTCATCGGATCATTTGGAACAGGGAATAGTGAGCCACCAGGGAGGGGGCATGGGAGGTGGAATGGAGTGGCAGCTGAACACCCAGGTCCTCTTCAAAGGAAGCAAGTGCTAGCAACTTCATAGGTATCTCTCTAGGCCTTGCAAGATGTATTAAGAGAAGATGTTCATGGGGGTGCTCAAAGTTTATTAGTATGCTGCTTCATTTTTCATGGTATTTTGGTTTGGTCTGCGGCATCATATATCTGGGAATAGTTAGACTAGCAAAGACTTTACCATAAAACTCTATCAAGGAAGATTCAGATTTTGTTAATTTTGTAATAGAATATTTGTACAGGACATTGATTATAATATCAGTATTAACCCTAAGATACTATATTATTGGTATTCATGGCACTTAATTAATACATGGAAGTAAATAAGAAATCCATACATACAAATTGTCAGAGAGATGTGTACCTTGCTAGAGAATAAAATAAGGTCATCACAAAGTAGGGTCACTTTATAGCTAAAGTGGACTAGGTGCTTTTGTGTTAGAGCTATCTTAAGCACTAATCAGAGAAGGCCAATCTC
Organism: Bramus lutescens; assembly: GCA_001685075.1. Lineage (NCBI taxonomy): Eukaryota > Metazoa > Chordata > Mammalia > Rodentia > Cricetidae > Bramus > Bramus lutescens. The sequence continues at coordinate 24,210 of LOEQ01011194.1, forward strand.
TGTCAACACACAAGGTACCTTCAAGCCAGTGGCTGAGGGTGCTCCTTCCATGTGACAGGGAACTTTTTCAGCAGCTTGTGTTTGCCTGGATCTTACCCGTATTTGAATTCTCAGTTCAGTGTGGTGAAATGGGAGCAGGCCTGCTTTTCATCCCGCCCGGCTCCTGCACGGCTAGCTTATACGCCGAAATAACAACACACAAATTGTATTCATTTAAGCACTGNGTCTACTCCACCCACCTAAGGGCTGGCCTATCAAAAGGTCAAGGCAGTTTCTTTTTTAACCAATGAAAGTAACACATAGACAGATGACCCTCCTACATCAGTTCAGGATGTTGTGCTCACTTACTAGTCTATAGATGGGGGACATGGGAGTTAAAGAAAAGAAAGCTCTCTGGAAAAAATGATTTTATAGTAGAGAAAGTGTTAAGGCAAAATGCCCTGAGTAAAATAAATCTATTATATAAAGAAATCATATAGCAAAGTATCTAGCATGTTTGGAGCAGTGTGAACAATAGCAAAGATCAGGTTATTCGTACATTTGTTCATTACCGTTACCTCTATTTTTTATTTTTATCATTACATATCCAATATTTATACTTAGTTTCTTTGGTATTTCTTCAAGTATGTAAATTGTATTTTATTATATCCACTCCCTATTGAATTCACATAGCACCATTCCATTACTGCTGACCCAATATTACTTTCCTGTTCTGTTTACACTTTCATGTATGTTTTTGGTGGCTCAATGTGTTACTCCACAGTTGCCTACAAAAACACGGATGAGAGATTGTTTAGGGGAGTATGGGCACCTTCTGGCGACCACACTGCTAAAGAGCCCCACCTCAGGAAAGATGTGAAAGAATGAATAAAAAATGAGACAAAGTATTAATTTTTAATAAGTTCTATAAATCACTAAGAATTAATACTCTCATAGGACCTGTGAGGTCAGAACACAGATGTTATTATTCATTGTTAGGGATCACTAGAGCACTTGTGCTTATATAAATAATACTTACTCTTATTTCCTCATTCATTACTTGTATATTCATTCTTAAAATTCATTGAATGAGATCTAAACATGTAGGTCAATGGTCAACTTTGACTATCATGTGTGAAAGACTGGATTTATAGTCTAAAACAGCATCTTATTTTATTTATAGATATTGCTTTACTGGTTGAATTTTTTAGACCTTTATATCAGGTCACTTCTGAGTTAGTTACCAATCAAATGAAACTTTGATAAGGGCATTAGTTGCTCACAAAATCAACAAGAGTTTGCAGTGGTAGATTTAAAATAAGTAATGACAATGATAATGGTGAAGGATCAAGAAGGAATAGCCGAGGATCCTAGGATCTATCACAAGATAAGATCCTAGAATCTTAGAATAGACATATTTTGTTCAGAGCAAGAGTTTGAAGGGATAAAATTCAATTATCTTCAGATTTGGGTTCATTTTCTCTTTTTGTTCCCTTTGGCTCCAGTCTTCAAGACAGAATTACCTAATAATCCTAGACTATATTCTGGGTAATCTTTTTAGCTGAGCTAGTACCAGAAGGAATCCAGCAGTCAGTAGGAAGGCGAGTACATGCTGAGCAGATGAATTCTCTAAATACTTACTATAATCTATTAAGCAAAACACTAAGCATATAAGATGCACTCACATATAGTATCTTTTTAAAGTTTGGGAGAATGAAATATACACACATAAACATAACTAACACTCAAGACAAAATGGTTACCTGACATAAAAATCTATATTAAGTACAAATCTGAGTATTTATATATGTGTGTAAAGAAGGTTTATAGGTAAAGAAAGACTAAGTACTGATGGCCTCATTATATTAGACTCAGTATTAAGAAAATAAATTTCAACCATTTCAGACTTAGCAATCCTTTCTTTAAAAATTCTTATAATTTTTTCCTTAATAACTGTACATTAGATTAATATGACATTCAAACTGTGCATTCAAAACTATAACAAATCATACTAACTACTCAAAATTGCAATTAAAATTTCTAGCATAATATGTATTTGAGAAAATAAGTTTTCAGGGAAAGTTATAGAAATAAAACTTAGCAACCAGACACTTTAATCTGTTGGCAGATTTAAGTTCAAGTGAACACAAGTGTGTCACTGCTGTCTGTATGGTTGTGCTAATGATGTACATTTCCAAAGTCATGAACAGTTTCAATATGTCCTATGCAAACAAAGTTTATTTTTTTCTCAGGTATTAAGATTTTTAGAAAATGCATTGTATAATCTGATGGCTTTATGAGAAATAAAATTAAAGTCTAAAATTTAATCAAGTCCTGTATGTCTCCACCTGTTCTGTTCTTGGTAGGACCTTGTATCAAAGGCACAGTCCTTTCTCATGTGGAAATGTCCACGTATTGCAGCATTTATATTAACTCTGATATCAGATACCAGTGGTTACAAGGACAGAGACAGCACAGAAGCCACATATCACCCAAATTTGTTCTAATCAAGTCAAGAATTCAGTGACCTTATGGATAGACTGGAGACAAGTACATTTGCCCTATTAATTATGCAGACTTGGAAAAGACTTTGCAAGGAATCATTCTCATGTGAGACACAACCAGGGCCCATGGAGCCTAAACAAAGGAGATAGACTTGAAAACTAATTCAATACAAGGATTGTTTGGACATAAATTCAGAGGGCAAAGGAGTACTGGGTCTTTGGGGGTCATAGCTACATTTTCCAAATAAGCACTGACCTGCAATTAGCTTTAATATGAGAGGTGTTACACAGCAGCAAGAAGAGACAGTAAACATTCTTAGCATGAAGTGTAATGTGCAGCTGTGTGCAGCTGTGCAGTTGGCAACTGGAAATCTTTGTGTAGCTCAGGAGGATGACCTTTGCTGAAGATACAGATTTTATTCAGGATAACAGAATGCAAGAAGGAGAAAGGACAGAGATGTGAGACCCTTTACAAGAGCAACACATATACTTTAGGGAATTAGTATATACTTTTCTATCATAAGCTACATGGGAGTCGTACATAAAATATTCACATAAACATCCAGAAAGTATATGTGCTCATGACCTTTAAACACTGAAGTAAGCTTATCTAATTACATAATGAGAAAAGCACATGTGATTCCTCAGTCTTATTACATGGGCATCAATCAGTTCAAACCACATTTGGGCTTGGAAGCAACTTCAGTTCACATCTTTGCTCTCACTTATGTTACTTGGTATGAATTGGATCACACCCGGGGAGCTCCGTTTTCCCAAACTAAATTAAAAAAAAATCCAAATCACAAGATGCTTCAAATTAGCATAAAAAAAACATGAACCTAAGGCTCAGCTTGACTGTGAGGAGTTTCCTGAGCACATGAATACCCAGGGTAGCAGAATATGAGAGGCCTGGCTCTGTTATCCTGCAGAGCCTTGCAAAATGCCTCAAGTGAAAAAAGCCTGCAGCTGTTTAGGCAATACCCACAATCAGTAATACCACCATGGACAGTGCCACTAATGACTGTGGTTGGCAAGGCAATATTTAAAAGCTGAGTAAAGCCATTTGGCAAGAAGAATGGTAAAAGTGAGGGAAAAAAATAAAGAAGAACCATGGTTGGAAAGTGAATTTGCTAGAAAACTTGGGACAGAAATTTGGCTTTGTTTTGAGCATACCCTTAAACCCTTAATTCATTATATGTAACAAACAGAGAGAGAGAGAGAGAGAGAGAGAGATATGCATGGGAGTTAGAAAAATTGAAATGCTTATTTTTCTATTTTTTTATTTTTAAAAGTTATTTGACGTTCTCAGACACACATATGATTAATATTATTTGTTTACCCTGTATCCTCTTTCATGTCCCATCCCTTTTCCACTGAGCCTTTTCCCTTTCATCCCAGCCATCTTCTTTGTAGTATTATTTTGTTTTGTTATTTTTTTCCATGTCTTTTTAAAATACTGGGACCCAGCTACATTCCATTAGAATGAGACTCATAGAACATCTGGGTGGTCTGGGTATGGAGCTCAGAGCGCAGCTTTTTCCCAGCAGGTGCGAGGCTCTGAGGACAATCTCTAGCACTCCAAAAGTAAAACTTCCTCACCAGAATTGAAACGACCCTTCTATCTTTTCAAGGAATGGGACTGTATCCATGCCTGCCTGATGAAACCACCATCCTCAGAGTCAGAAAGAGAGGAACTGAGGATGTCAGTTAGCCAGCTGCAAGCCACAGCACTGTGCAAAGGCTGGGTCTAACGAGCAGAGCTTGTTATGCTTATGGTTGCACAGGAAGAAATGTACTGTGGATCTCTGAAGTATAGACAAACATCCTTTCTGTCAGAAAGCTGGGTCATGGGACTCAGGGAGAATGGAATGCAAGGGAAGAAACAAACAACAATAAAACAGTTAAAGTAAACATACTCTTCCTTAGTGAAGAGCATAGCTTGGAACTTGAAATAAATCTAGCAATTCAAAGTAATGAAAATAGATGTGTTATCCGCAAGACTACTGACTATATTAGGAAGATTTATTTGTAGTTTTGGGCTTCTTCCAAATATGATTCATTGATGAAAAGAATTCTTGAGATAAAAAAGTGATACTGATATATTTAAAGGAAGGAAGGTTTTTTTTTTCCCCCACCATTTGTTCTCCAAATTCTGGCTGACCCTCTAGGAAGCTATAGACTGCTCCTCAGAAACTCCACCTACAAGTTTGATTGATGGCGACACAGCAGTTTTCCTGTAATTGAAAAACCAAGTGATATTAGCCCTAGCTTTTATTAAATAAAATAATAATTGTGATACTGAGACTATGAAGAAGGCAGGCTGCCTTCTCATAGAATATGAGATTACATCAAGAGAATGGGATTTAATGAGTCCTGCTGCACTTGACCTAATTAAATCCGCAATCTCCTACATCTCAGCATACACCTGGCCTTTGTAGCTCATAAATACTTACCAGAATCTGCTCATTGACAGGGCCACTGTAGAAAATGGGTTTCTTGCCCTAGATGTGTATTATGATTGACAGTGTAATCTGTAAGGATGTTGTGCTGTCAGTAATGCCATGAGATATGCAAGAGCTCTGCATTGCTTAGCTGGCTTCTCTTAATGATGATGGATGCAGGGAGTAACAGATATCTGAATGCAAATTTGTGAAAGATGTAGTAACTCTTTCTTAATCGTATTTTTTTTTAATTTCCACATCCTCCCCTACTCCCCTTTCCCTCCCCCTCGCCCAATCGCCCTCCCACTCCCTCTCCTGTCCAAAGAGCAGTCAGGGTTCCTTACATTGTGAGAAATCCAAGGTCTTCCCCCCGACCCCCGGTCTATCCAGGTCTAGGAAGGTGAGCATTCAAACAGACTAGGATCCCACAAAGTCAGTCCATGCAGCAGAACCAAAACCCAGTGACATTGTCCTTGGCTTCTCAGTCAGCCCTCATTGTCAACCACATTTAGAGAGACGGGTTTGATCACATGCTCCATCAGTCCCAGTCCAGCTGTCCTTGGTGAGCTCCTCATGGTCCTGACTTCCTTGCTCATGTTCTCCCTCCTTCTTCTCCTCATTTGGACCTTGGGAGCTCATTCCAGTGCACCAATGTGGGCATCTGTCTCTATCTCCATCAATTGCCAGATGAGGGTTCTATGGTGATATGCAAGATACTCATCAGTGTGGCTATAGGATAGGGAAAATTCAGGCGCCCTCTCCTCAGCTGCCCAAGGAACAAGCTGGGGACATCTCCTT
>LOEQ01011194.1:34096-46450 GCA_001685075.1 Bramus lutescens
CTAGGGTATCTTTTACGGATTTATTCATTTCTTCAAACTTTTTGTTATTCTTCTCATGAATTTCTTTAAGGGAGATTTTCCACATCCTGCTTAAGTGACTCTATCACTTTCATAATGTCAATTTTTTCTACTTCTTCTGTATTATTTCAAGTCTTCCTGTTGTATGTTCACTGGGTTCTGGTGTTATCATGTTGGTTTTCAGATTGTTGGAAGAATTCTTGCATTTGCACCTGCCTATCTCTTCCTTCAAATGCTCTGTGATGGATCTTCTGGTACAGGATTAGGGCCGCTTGCTGTCCAGGGACCTAGCAGAAAAAAAAAGGTGTAGCTTGCTGCCTGCAGGCTTAGTGAAACAAAGGAACTCCTGCCCAGTTGTACTCACTACCCCATCCCAGGTCCCAGCCCCCAAACAGGCTGAGCTGGGGAATCTTATTTCTCGGAAGAAGGGAAGGGGTGCCTGGGCGCAAGCTTGGATGTGATAGGAAGAGAGAGGCAATAACCAGGGAGAGAAGCCCCTGCAGAATGACCAGAAGTTTTAGGGGTTGAGAAATGTCTGTGCTCCCTTTCTGGGGCTTCTGCTGCTGGTCAGGAACACACTCACCCCTCTGGTACAGGATCAGGCCCCTTGCTGGCCAGGGACCTCACAGACAAAAGCCTCTTTCTTAATCTTTGGAGTAGAAATTCATCACACTGCATTGCATCATGGAAGCATTAATCTTGTTTTACAAATCTTGAGTTTCATGTGTATGTGTATGAGCATATGTGTGTGGGTACTCATACATTCAGTCTACATGTGTATGTGTTCTCACATGTTCAGTGACAACACAAAATTTGTACCTTTCTGTGTAACAAGGTGTAAAAAAAGTGTTTAAAACACAGTTATTTTCTCATATATGCCACTTATCACAGCAGTTATTTATACCTTTACTCTTTATTTTTAATCTTTTTTCTATTGAAAATTGCTTATTTTCTCATACAATATATCCTGAGTGCAGTTTCTCCTCTGCCTACTCCTCCTTTTTATTCCTCTCCCCTCTCTTCCAGATCTGCTCCCTTCCTGTCTCTCACTAGAAAAGGAACAGCTTCTAGGAGATAACCAAACATGACAAAGTAATATATAATAGGATAAAGCAGGAGCCATCACATTGAGACTAAGTAAGCAATCCAAAAGAAGGAAAAGAGCCCCAAGAGAAGGCACAAGAATCAGAGATTCTCTCTATGGGACACTCAGGAGTCCCTAAAAATGCTGAGTTAAAAACTATAATATACACATCCTTTTATTGTTTTAGCATGCATGTTGGGTTTTTTTGTTGTTTGTGTGTGGAGGTGGGGCTTGTTGTTTATCCCATACTGGCCTCACAATGATTCTCCTACCTCAGTCTTCCAAATGTTGGATAACAATGTGAGTCTCTATGTCTGGTGGCTTATTTTTAATTTTGATGAGTCACAAAGTATTACAAAAATCATTCAACTGTTCTTGAAAATGTATGTAGTAGATACTTAGTCAATAAGCACTTTTAGTGTATGAAGCCCAGCTTATACATTCAAAACACTCTTATTTTTTTCTAATGACTAGAATTTTTTTGAAAGTTTAGTGGAGATAATAACACAATTCTTTAAGGCAAACATATAATACATCTATAAAGATGAAAATATTAGTTAAGTGAAGCATAGTTGATGTTCTTTTTTAGGAGACTAAGTTAATGGTGGGATAATACTTGTGCCACAATCATTGTCACCAAGTAAAATTAACTATTACATTGATCTGATCATAATTATCTTAAACAAAGAAATTAGAATTCCAAAACAAGCCCAAGTGCCATGTTTCCTGTAAAAGTCAGAGTCAACAAAAAGAAATTTCATTTCAATCTATTCACAGGAGCACTAACATAAGCATTAAAAACAAAGCCCTCACAACCAGGAAACACTGTTTGGCCTTCTTCTATTTTCGACTCTCACCTTTACTCAATGAAAGAGAGTGAAAACATTTTTCTCACAATAAAGTGATTTTGGGGGTAATTTTTACCAATAAGATACATGATGTTTTAAAATTTTATTATCAAACCTGGGCTAATACTACCTTTCCTTATGTATCATGTGAATTTCACTCAACATTAACTGTAGAAATTATCATGAAGAGAATTCCATCTTCACTACAAAAATGATCTCAGGAAAATCTTTTGTATTGTAAATGATTTGTGAGCTTTTTGCAGAATAAAAGGGAGTTTGGGTTAAATTCATGCTAGAGGTATAAAATTTCAAATGTTACTACAGAACCTTTCTCAGAAGAAAAAGCATAAGTAGAAGATTCAAGAAGAGACAGATTGTCTTTATGATTTACATAGTTTTGTAGGTATTTTTCAAAGTTGCTTCATCTTCCCCACATCCCTATTAAGAGTAACGCACAGTCTTGCCATTGTGGATTCTTTATCAAACCGACACCAGGATTTACAGCAACTTCAGACCTTTCAGCAAAATATTAACTAATTATTGTCTTCTGGGAAGCATTTTATAAATCCCCAACCTATCAAGTTTGTGTGATGTTATTGAAATTTTAGGATAGAATTCACTAGAATTCTTACAGAAATAATCTGAAGCACTATTACCCATGATGCTCAGTTATATAAAAATGATTTCCTTGCAGTTTTAACTTTCCTTTCTCTTAAAATAAATTTTTTTCTGGAATATTTGTTCATTCTTTAAACACACTTCTCAGGTCACTATAGAAAAGGTTTTCTTTCATGGACAGCAACTTAAGAAATGCATTTTTAAATGACCAATATTTAATGAGTACATTTATATCTTTAAAAATAAAACCTTGATGTTTTACAGGATTTCTACAATGTGACTTGTTCAAACATATACTAAAATTAAATAGCTACTGTATGTAAAATATAATGCAAAGCAAGAATATTTGTTTTGAAATGTACCTTTAAAATATAATCTATCTCTCAATTTTCTTTTACTTTTTAGTCCTTGAGCATAGTCAAATTTCCTTTTAGTTCTTTACTTTTTTTTTGCGTGATTTACCAAGTCCAAACCAGAGTAATCCTCCAAATATAAGATATGCCACAGTCATAGCTGTGTGACAGGAAACAGGACAGCTCATTCATTCCTTACCATTTTCCTTAGGCAGTTTACTGGCACACTGCATAGTCAATAGATGGGGACCATTCAGCAAACCTCATTTTCTTTAACGAGGACTTTGCAATGTGTTTCTTATTTGAAGGAATGGCTTTGCATTCCCAGGGAAAGTTAGTTTTACCCCTCAATGGATGTCAGCCTCAATGTAAAATGGCATGCACAGTTGGTAGCAAATAATTAGTACTAGCCTCATTGACAGTTACTTTTGTAGTCTTTGTATTACAAGAAAAAGTCACATTGATTTATATTTGACTTGATTTTAACACTATGATTGGATTTGTCGTGAAAACAATTGGGAAGCAGCTCTCCAAAAGTCATCAGAGATTATATGTATTTCAGCTGGCTCATTTAGTGTAATAAAGTGCTGTGGGTGTCATAAGCAAGGACATAACTCTCAAATGTAGGGAGAGAGAAGTAAGGCATAATAGTTAGTCTCCACTACCAGCTTGATGGGAACTGGAGTCCCCTTGGAAATACATTTATGGGTGTGAATACGAGAATGTTCCCTGAAAGTTATTTAATAGAATAGGAAATACTCTCCTGAAAGTCGGTGATGCTATCTTGTGGGCAGGAGTCTTGGATGGATTGATAATTTTAAAGTGAGTAGAACTCCACTCTCTTCACTCTCTGCTGCCTGACTACAGCTCCATTATGACCTGCTTCCTCACATTTCCACGGCCACTGCTCCCCTGCCATGGTGGACTGTTCTTTCAAACTAAAAGTTGATATGAATGTTTCCTACTTAAGTTGCTTTGTTTGGGTGTCTTTATCATATGAGAAGATTTGTTCAGATGACCGAAGGCAATACAGTTGAATAAATCTAAGAAGCTTTAAAGTAAGAGAATGCATGGCACACTCTGGAGTTCGCTAAGGGGTTATTTGCACTGTATACCCTGGTGTGTATACCCTGATTCTTCCTGATCATTCATGTTTTATTCATAAACCATACTCAACTTTTTTTTCTGGTATTGTAGAAATACTATACTTTCCATGTTCATTTTAAAGTTAAGCAGTGCCAGAGGACTTCACTTAACCCATGCAAAGTCTGTGTGTGTGTGTGTGTGTGTGTGTCTGTGTGTGTGTGTCTGTGTTAGAGATGAGGATAGAAGGAGAGGGATGTAGAGATTTATTCTAGGAAGATGCTTAAATTACCATTGTGAGACTATATAGTAGTCTTTCCTGCATGCTCCATTGATAGTGGGAGAGTGTATCCAATAATATCTCATCTAATTTCTCTCAAATGAAGTATTGATTAGAAAATGTTTCTAACTTATATAGGGTAAAGAATAAAAATAAAATTCATTTTATGTATTAAATGAGTAAGTTATTAGTTGTAATGTCAATTTGTAAGATAATCTGACTAGTGACCACTCATATGCAAATAATAATGATAATTCTTGCAAAAGTTATCATTTGTGGTCAAAACACAATTTAAAATTCCCCAAGATTTTATATTCTTTTGTATTAAATATTGGTCAGTATTCTGTATTTTATTATACAACATTAATATCCTTATAGTATTTAGACTGCTAGTGGTCTCAGAAGTTATATCACAAAGCAAATCACATAGTAGTTGGGATTACTATAGCTGGGGGAAAAGCTTAGGATCTGTTGACTGTTGTTATTAAAACCTTGATCAAGCTGGGTTAAGACAATAAAATGAAAGGATTTGGCATGTTTCTCGTTTGTAAAGCATGTCTCTGATGCAGGAAACTGGGTTCAATCTTCAGCAGTCTACATTCCTGACTCTCCCTGTACCACACCTCAGCACATATAAGGGGTTAAGGGGATATTGATTTGTGTTTCCTATTTGTTGTAAAAGCTAGAAATAGACAAATCAAGAGTGTCAAATTATAAATTCAAGTCTAAGGTAAATAATTTTACCAAAAATTACATGTACTCAAAACATAGAGTATCTTTTGATATCTTAAGCTGCTTTTCATTAGAGTTCCAAATAAGGAAAATGCTGCATGACCCTGACTCAGAAATATGAACTACTAGCAGGAGATTAATGTGGGCACTTGAGCAACACAAGCAGACTGAGCTATTTAGTAGACAAATCGTATGTTTTTATTAAACATTTTAATTATTATTTTTATGTGTATGTGTTTTCCCTCCATGTCTATCAGGTATTACAAGTGCACAGTTCCTACTGAGGGCAGATGATGGTGACAGATTTCCTGAAACTGAAGTTACATATTGTAATTATGTGATCCCTCATGTTAGTAATGAGAATCATATCCAGGCACTCTGGAAGAGAAGTAAAGTGTTCTTAACCACTGAGTCATTTCTCCAGTCCCTAGACATATAATCTTGCACAAATAAGTTGTCTTGCTAGAGGTAATTTCATGTACAAAGCAAAGCAGTGGTGATGATGATAGCATGAGTTTCTGCTTTGCTTTCACTGTGGAATATACCAGAATGAAATGCAGAATATCATGAGTGGTTAACAGAGCACAAGTCAGTAAAACTTCTCACCTGTGTTGCTGCACGGTGCCCAAGGGAATATGTAGGTTGCATACTGTTTCAGAGAATTAGATTACTGCAGTTCCTCAGTTCCTCTGATACTGACTCACACATTTTGCTTTCCCTAGAACAAGAAGGATGTGTATATATATATATAATGTTCACATTGTTTTTTATCATATTTCATTTATTATGTATTTAATGTGTATATCGGTGTGGTTCCTATATCATTATCAAGTATCATTCTCTCTTGTTCTTCATATTAGTTTTTCCTCTTTTTATTTTTATATTTTCTTTCTGACATTATAGTATGGTTACAATAGTTTTCTTTCCCTTTCCTCCCTCAACCCCTCTCATATGCCACTACTTTCTTTCTTTCAAATTCGTATTTCTTTTTTCATTAATTGTTGTTACATGCATATATGAAGAACCTAGAACCTCCATTTTACTAAACCAGCATAGTCCCTGACAACAATCTAAACATTTTTCTTTTATACCAAGAGATAAGTGTATTCTTTAACCCTCAACAAGAAAGCTTCTTTTTGCAGTAGAAAGAAACCATTGCAGAAAACCACCACCAATCAGAATAGAGTTATAGAGCGTGACCAAATGAATACATATACAAAGCAAATTCTTTAATTTTTAAAACAAGGATCTCATATTGGTCCTGAAACTATTGGTTTGTCTAGACTGTCTAGTTCCAGGAACTCAGGGATCTGCCTTTATAGACACTTACTCTGTGTCCAACTAAAAATCCAAACTTAAGTCCCTTGTGCTTTGTTTATATTCAAAAAGCATTTGCTTGACTTTTAAATGCTGTGATATTTTTACATAACCTACTGAGACATCCCACTCTAAACCTAACCTTGCAATTGTTATCTTGACCTCAGCTTGTGATATTTTTAGATAACCTACTGAGACAACCCACTGTAAACCGAAACCTTGCAATTGCTAGTTTGACCTCAGCTCCCTACTGTACTGTTACTATGGGAGTGCAACGTGGACTAAATTACTGAAAAGATTCTTCAGATGTGATTAAAGTTGTTAATAAGTGGACCTTAAGCTAAAGTCTGAGAGGTGCCCAGGAATGTTAAAGACAGCCTAATCTGACTACTACGGAGAGAGTTAAAGAGAAAGGACAGCAATACTGAGAGTTCTTGTCCTTGATTTTATCCTAGAAAAGGGTCTATGAGAAATTCTGTCCCCGGAAGATGTGAGTTATCAGGCTTTAGGATGCAGCTTCTCAGACAGTATATTACAACACAGTATATTACAAGGTAGGATCACATAGATGAACTTGAGGAGTCTGCAGGAAACTAGGCAATGGAAACAGACTTCTGAACACCAGACACCCAAAATAAATTAAAATCAAAACGCACAGCCAGGCTAGTGACATTCACCTAAAACACAGTGGTCAAGAGGCAGAGGCAGGCAGCTTCATGTTTGTTCAAGAACAGCCTGGTCTGTATTGCGAGTTCCAGGTCAGCTAGGCTTCAAAATGGGACCCTGTTTCAAAAAGTGGAACAATTCTCCACAAACAAATCAAAGGCCTGTTTGTATAATGAGTTTGTGGAGCACAAGCCTTCACTGGAACTTGGGCTTTGGACAGTGAATGTGAGCACTATATCCTGGGCGTACATCACACCTCATAATGCCAGCAAATATGCTTGGATGATAGTAAATCAGATTTCAGAGATATCTCATGTGATAGACCACAGCGTTTCACTGTCCATACAAAGTTTTCTGCTGAATAGAGGCTGATAGTTTAATTATGGAAAGTGACGAGTTTTAATACTTTCATTCTGTTCTTCTTCAGTCTGTACGTATCAAATTAATGTGTCCTTGGAGTACAGCATACTAGAATATTTGATTTTAAAAATTGATGTTTTAGTTGCTGAGTTTAGTTTAATGAAAAGGAGAAGAATTTGGCTTTGGACTAAAATAAAACTTTTAGTAATTTCTGAACGGTCTTAAACACACTCCCACAATTTTGTTTTATGTATTTGTGTAAAGAAGCATTATCAGCATTGATGATTATAAAATCAAAATAACAACCAATTCTGAGAAACACCGAAGAGGCTCTATGGCCCATAATGTCGCTCATCCAGCCATGGTTTATTTCTTTAGGTGAAAATAAATGAGTGTGTAAATTTGTTTTCATGCTTATTAAATGGTAAAGTTATATCCATTGTTAAAAATTGTTTTAAAAGTAATTTCTTGATAACATTACAAAAAATGTTTGACATGTGTACATTAATTTTTTAAATTATTTTATGTGTATGTATATTTTACTAGCATGTAAACATGTGCATCATATGTTTGTACTGGGTACCCATGGAAGCCAGAAGAGGGCATGAGACACTCTGGAAATGGTATTAAGTTTGTTCTAAACTGCTGTGTGAATACTGGGAATGGGATCTGGGTCACCTGGAGTTGTAAGTGATGTTAATTCTCAATCCATCTCTCAGTGTACTTATTTTTAATAGTTATATGTTTTGTATCATGTAACAGTGCATTGGGTGTTGGTAACATCTTTTCCCTGTCTGTAGGTTGCTATTTTGCCCTGTTGACAGTATTCTTTGACTTTCAGAAATTTTCAATTTCATAAGATCTCATTTATTGTCGATCTGAGTGCCTCTGCTATTGGTGTTCTGCTCAGGAAATTGTCTCTTGTGCCAATGCTTTAGAGATTATTTTCACTTTCTCTTTATCAGGTTCAGTATAACTGGGATTATGTTGAGGCATTTGTTACACTTGGACTTGAGTTTTGTGAGGGTGATAGATATGGATCTATTTACACTCTTCTACATGCAAACATCCAGTTGAACCAGCATCATTTGTTAATAAAGCTTTCTTTGTTCAGTTGTATAATTTTGTTCTCTGTCAAAAACCCAGGTGTTGATAGGTGTATGGAATTACATCTGGGTCTTCCATTAGATTCTATTGTTCATCCTGTCTTTCTATATGTCAATGCCATGTCATTTTTATTACTATAGATCTGTAGTAGTACTTGAAGTAAGGGGTAGAGATACTTCTGAAGGTTCTTTTATTATTCAGGATTGTTTTAGTTTTCCTGTTTTCTGTTTGATTGTTAGTTTTTCCATTTGAAGCTGAGTAGTGTTCTTTCAAGGTCTGTAAAGAATTGTGTTAGGAATTTAATGGAGATTGCATTAAATCTGTAGATTGCTTTTGATGAAATGGCCATTTTTATTATGCTAATCCTACTCACCCATGAACATGGGAGATATTTTCATTTTCTGACATCTTATTCATTTTCTTTCTTCAAAGACTTGAAGTTCTTGTCTTGAAGGTCTTTTCCTTGCTTGGTTCATGTTACACCAATATTTTATATTATTTGTGGCTAATTTTGAAGGGTGTTGTTTCCTTGATTTCTTTCTCAGCCCACTTATTATTTGTGTATAAGAGGGATATGAACGTTTTTGGGTAAATCATGTATTCAGTCGCTTGACTAAAAGAGTCTATCAGCTCTAGGAGTTCCCTGGTAGAATATTTGGGGCTGTTTATGTATCCTATCATATCATCTGTGAATAATGGTACTCTAACTCCTTCTTTTCCTATTTGTATCCACTTGATGGCTTTTACTTTAATTATGGAAAGTCATGAGTTTTAATGTTTTCATACTCTTCTTCAGTCTTTATGTATCAAACAAATGTGTCTTGGGAGTACACTATACTAGAATATTCAATTTTA
The DNA here is from genome assembly GCA_001685075.1 of Bramus lutescens. Classification (NCBI taxonomy): domain Eukaryota; kingdom Metazoa; phylum Chordata; class Mammalia; order Rodentia; family Cricetidae; genus Bramus; species Bramus lutescens. The sequence goes on from LOEQ01011194.1 coordinate 43,418, forward strand.
AAAATAATCCAACTAAAATAGGTTATGGATATATATTGAGAAAATTCTGAACAAAAGAATCTCAAATGGCTGAGAAACAATTAAGGAGATGTTCAACACCCTTAGCTATCACAGAAACGCAAATCAAAACAACTCTACAACTCCATCCTACACCTCTCAGAATGGCTAAGATCAAAAGCACAAGATACAGCTCATGCTGGAGACGATGAGGAGCAAGGAGAACACTTTTCCAATGGTGGTGGGAGTGCAAACTTCTACAGCCCTTTGGAAGCTGCTGTACAAAAGAATATTCTTGGGTGATAGGGATCAGAATAAAATGGTTTAGAATCACTGTCACAGATGAGAGTTGGTAATAGCCATGGAAGGAAGCTATCACTCTTACAGCCACAGAGAACTGAGATGTATTAGCAACCTGGGTATTTCTCAAAGTGGGCGGGTTCCCAGAACCTCACTATAATCACAGACAGCTGACACCTGGAATTTGAGATCTTGAAGGGAGAACGTAGTGTAGCCAGTCTGCTCCTGTTAGTCATATGCAAATGTCTCATGAGAAACTATCAGAAAAACTAGAGTGATAAGTGAATATTGTTTCTGCCATTTCTTGACTTGTTATGAAAAAGAAAAAAAGAAAGAAAAAAGAAAAACTGATGCAGTTACTAAAAGGAGATGTAAAGGTTGAGCTGATTTGGAAAGAGTCATTTTCTGTACTACAAATGTTAACTGGACCACTTATTTTTGCCAAAAGTGTGTGAATGGCTGATGAAAGGGCCATGTAATGCACTGAAGACATCTAATTAGACCAAAGTGGAAATCACCATTCTATTGAAACACTTTTTCCTGAATCAAGAGTAATTCACCAACTGAAAAGACCTTGACCTTCTGACTGAAGGATGCTGAACTACTTGTCACAAGATTTCTTTCTTTGTACAAACAAAATCCACATCTTTCAAATGTAGACTTCTATTCTTATAATCTTAATTACAGTCACTTGTGAATCTTAAATTTGAGGTAGTTTTCTTATGCAGTGTCCCCTATTGTACATAAAGCTGCTAGTTACAGTTTTATAGATGAAGAAATGATTTTATTTTGAATCCTACACAAAACTAGCTCTATAAATCAGATTCCATTTCTTTTATTAATTGACCCTTGCACTACATAGACTAAAAATGAAAACAAAATGAATTATTTTAGAAAAAATTCCTAACATTTGAATTATATGCCCTTCAAGGTCAAAGTTCTAAATTATAGTATAATTATATCAAATTTTATTTAACTTGCATTAAAATGAGCTAACCGATAAAACGTGGTGCCTTCCTAAGGAAAATATTTTCTTTTCTATTCAAAAGATTGTAAAGTCTAATTACATAAGTAATTTATCATATGGAAATAAACACTCATAAGTATGAGTTTATTTGCCAAAAATTATGTCATGCAAGTTTTAAATATAGAATTTCATTTTGTCAGCTCAACTTTATTTTTCTCTGTCCATTTTATATCCTCATGGATCTGGCTTTGTTACAATATTTGCTAGTCATTTTGTTCTTCTCATGCTGTGATAATTTTCTTTGTTCTTAAGCAAAGGACTGTGGAATTGTGTGGCCTATCACAAAAGTTCTGGTGATGCTCCTGTTCACTCAGCTTTAAGGCCATCATGGATTTCAGGAAAGGAAAAGCAGGTGCTAATCATGTCTGCTGATTTAGTCTAGATGTAAAAAATGTGTACAAGAATAGCATACTAATTTGTCCTAAAATTGGTTTTTAGTCATGTTTAAATTGCAAAGCTGGAGGGCTGACATATATACACACATACATATACATATACACATACATATACATATATATGACATATATTCATATGGAAGTTAAAAGATAAAAGTTATTAGACATTTGTTTTCCATGAAGTCAACAGAAATTTACTAATAAAAACAAGACAGAATAAAAATGGATTAAATAATAGAAACATGGTAATAAAAAATAACAGATCAGAAAAGAAGAGTAGAAGTCCTGAATATGTTTGAAAATTCTACTTTCAGTCTTTCATGAGAAAAGGACCAATTAGAAATAGATGCCTTTAAAAAACACTGAAACCATTGCTAGTTTTTCATAAACACATGTATGTGCCATATTTCTATCAATAGACAGTTTGTAAGAGCAACTGAGACCCATGACCTTTATGGGATGACATAGAACCATAAAAAAAGAAAATATAAATGTATTTTTCTGATTATATAGATAACTCTATATCAAAATTTCTTTTTATCTAAATATTTTCATGTATTTAGTTATTTGGGGAGAAATTTCTAGAAACATACTTGAAATCTGTTATTTAAATATATCTTTTCTTTATTCACTGAGAATTTCATACATGCCTATAATATATTCTGGTCAAACATATCCTCTGGTGGTGTCTTTTCTCCAACTCATTCTAGAAACCACTGAACCACATCTCCCTTCCAACTTTATAACCTACCCCCCCAACCACTGTACTGAGTTGTTGTTTCTGGTATGTGCATGAGTATAGGACTACTACTGAAGTAGGGACAACCTACCCTGGGCCATATACCTGAAGAAAATTACCATTTCTTCTTCTGTAGCCATCAGCTATCAATAGTTCCTCAGATTGGGTGAGGCTTCTGGAACCTCTCTGTAGTCCATGTTGGAATTTTGTCTGACTTCACCTTAAACATGTCTTGTGCATGTAGTGATAGCGCTATATCTGCATAAATGCACTGATATTATCAAGTTTGGAAAATACTGTTTCCCAGCAGCCATGGCAATCTCTGGCTCTTCCTCTCTTTCTCAACCTCTTCCAAGACAATCCCTGAGACTTTGGGAGAGTAGGTGAGGATTTGATGTCCCATTGAGATTTGAGTGATCCAGTCTCTGCTTTAGCTAGCTGTTGGTCTTTGAATTAAGCACCATGTACGAGGAAAAGAAATTTTGCTGATTAAGATTGAAAGCTGCGGGCTGGAGAGATGACTCAGTGGTTAAGAGCATTGCTTGCTCTTCCAAAGGTCCTGAGTTCAATTCCCG
>LOEQ01011195.1:0-10933 GCA_001685075.1 Bramus lutescens
ATGGGGATGGACATCTCTGCAGTCCCAACCTGGTGGTAGCATCCTGGAGGAGCCTTGGAGAGCTGTTGGTCTTCAGTCTACACTGAAATCCCGGAGTAGGTTCTAATAGAGGTGAAAGAATACCTCTGCCACAGAGAGATGAACTTGTTATTGAGAACGAGGTCAAGTTTGCAAAAACTGAAGCTTCCTTCTTCCATTTTCCTTTATGTGAGCTGCCCCCAGAAGGCGCAGTGAAGGTGTAGAGTGGGCTTTCCAGTTTCAAATCATCTGATTAACAAAACTGCCTTATGAGTGTCCTCAGTTTGGATGCCAGTTAATTCCAGATGTAGATAAGTTTACAACCAGTATCAGCCATCACAGAAGTATATGCAGTATTTATTATAGAATAGGCTGTTCTAAGATTACATTAGAAAATTTCTAATTGGCTGAGGTCTTATCTTTGGGCATATTTGTGCTAGCTTGACCAAGTCCAGACATGACCCAAAAAGGGGAATGTAGGATTTGACCTTGAGACATTGTGGGGCTGACTGTAGGCCTTGTTCATGCCCACAGATGTAATTTGTTGATAAATGGCCCTTGGTTGGGAAAGACAACTCCGTGTCCCTCACAGATAACTGAAACTTAGCACAACTTAAATTCAGTTGTGAGAGTGGGAGAGATTAACCCCTTCAAGAAAATTGTGTTGGATTAGGAATTGCTTGTTTTAAATTGGTGAATAAACAGATTTTAGTAGATCTTGTCAAAAAGAGTAATAGATAACTTGGTTGGGAATTGTTTAGGTCATTAGCTCTGAGACCTCCTGTATGGTATTGGTGGCCTTTAGAAAGAGGCTCCCAAGAGTTGTCTTATTTCCTATAGCAAGAGGGTGCTGTGAGAAGAATCATTTTAGGAAATGGATTTCAGCAGACCCAGATGAGCCAGAGTTTTGAACTTCAGTTTGCTGGCTTTCAGGAGTCTGAGAAAGAGGCTTTCGTTTTTCTTCATGAACTGTGCAGAGTGTGGCATTTTGTTATAGCAGCTTGGACAGAACAAGGGAGATGCCATGTAATAGTCCTGGGTTAGTCTGCTCCAGCACATTCCTCACTTTTATCTGCCACTGCTGTGGGATAATTCTCTTTGTAAAGATTTGTCACTTGTAATAGGTTTAATAAAATGTTGATTGGCCAGGAGTCAAGCAGTAAATATAGGCAGAGTAACTAGACTAGGAAAATTCTGGGAAGAGGAAATGTAGAGACACAGTCACAAGCCAGATGCAGATGAAACAAGATGAGAATGCCTTACTGAGAAAAGATACCAAGGCATGTGGCTAAACATAGATAAGAATATGGGTTAATTTAAGTTGCAAGAGCTAGTTAGTAATACACCTGAGCAATAAGCCAAACAGTTTATAATTAATACAAGTCTCTGTGTGTTTCTTTGGGATTGACTGGCTATGGCACTAGGTAAGACAGAAAGTTCCATCTTTATGCCATACTTACTCTGTCATGAAATCTGACCACATCTCATGGGTTGGTGACTATCAACACATTCTCTCTCTCTTACCCTTTCCTATGTGGCTCTTCTGCAGACCAAGTCCCTCTGGGTTAACATCGACCTGTTAACTAGCCACTCTCTCTGTCCCTATCTCCCTGTCTGGTATAGGCCAGCTTTCCTTTCTAATTTCAACTTTTATTATACTTAATTGTGTGTACATGCATGTATGTGTGCACATACATGTGTGTTTATGTGCACGTACATGTGAGTATACATACCTATGGAGCTCAGAGGCCTTGCATTACCCTGGAACTGGAGTTACAGACTGTCTTGAGTGGCCCCTGGGGTGCTGAGAAATGGGTGTGTATACTCTGAGAGGGCAGTATGTACTCTGAACAAACTCTGGCTACACTTTCTTATTATTAAGTTATTTTCCTGAAGTCCCAGACACGTCGTAGCTTAGTACCGGTCACCTGGAGGCTGAAAGCCCAGGTCTACTGCATCCTTACCCTGTATCTTCCTTCCCAGCTCTGCCATCTCCTTTTCTGCCAGCCTGACCTCTGATATCTCTCTCTTGATATTTGAAACTACTACTTGTGGGGTTTAGGGTGCTTCTTCCCCTGGTAACTCTCCTCCTTGCCGTTCTCAGGGAGTCCACCAAACACTCTTGGCTTCCAAGATGCTTCTGCATACATATGTACATTTCATTCTTTCTTGTTAAATGTTTATCCTGTGGATATGTAGCTCGGGAGACTTTATTTTCTTTTTCTTTGTGTCTTTCTTTAGTTTTTTTCCCACACAATTGATTGTGAATTTTAATAACTCTTAGGCTTATGCTTGCTGGCTCCATAAATGAGAACTTTTCTGCATGTTCAAATGTATTTTGAATTTTGATCAATAAGCCATACTGGCTTCCATCATATTTTGTAGACTGGCAAAAGTTTAGATTTCTGGATATGCATATTCCCAGAGGGATCAAACCAAGCAGTGTTCTGCATTTCTGCCTCGGCACTCAGAATGTGAATAATGTCCTTTGTATATTCTGTCTAGGGCCATGGTTTTCATGTGTTTCTGATTTCTTTGGGGGTATTTTTTCTGTTTAATATGACCCCACACATCATCCCAAAGAGCTTTCTAGTACTCTTAAATGCCAGTACACTTTATAGAGGAAATATGTGTCTAAGATGCATGCATTCAGGCATCAGTTAATAGTGTGACTTGTTATGAATTCAATGTGAATGAATCAGGAAGAGATATGCTATTAAAAATCCACACATTAAACAGTCTATGCATTGATTCGTTGATAGAAACATGAACAGGGGTCCAAAGGATCTTAATTCTGTATTTCCCCTAGAAGCAATGGTTCAATATTTGCTCAGTTAGTCTTTGCGGTGATTTTATAGGACCAGACTACAGCAAGCAGTGAGAATTGACAAGAAGAATAAGATGCAAGGACAAACAAATTAATAATATCTATTCGTAGTTCTGACATCAAACTGGAAAGGCGTTTGAGGGAGTAGAATCTCATTCCAATAAAGTTCAGTGTAGAAACTTATTGAAACTCTTGATTTGGCTTGATGCTGGTAAGTTTTCCTATTTTATCAGATGAGAGCCCCTGTAATAGCAGAGTGTGGGGAAGGAGGGAACTCTAGCCTTGTAGATACGTTGATAGCCACAGGTTTCCATTTTAGAACTCAGGGAAGCCTGTCGCAAAGGTTTTTCTGCTCAATTGTAAAATGATATGAATCTTATCTAGGCTGTCTATGTCACTCCATCCCTGAGAAATGATAAAAAAGACCCCAATTCTGTGAGCACATGGGACAGTTTGAGAGAAATGATTCCATCATGAAAGTGCGACACATGATCTGAGATCTAGTTAGTTGGAGACCAGCTAGTATATGAACTCAGACTGGTGCAGGGAGAAACCTTTGTGTACATTGACTCAGTATGGAGCCTATACAAAGACGTCCAGCAAGATGGAGAATGGCATCTTTGAAGAACCGAAGACAACATGTCCCCAGAGCAATAAGGAACAGGAAAGGAACAGAAAATGCTGGGGGTAGAAGCAGTCCCCTGTTGACTGCTGAAGATTTGGGATGTTGACCTAGCAGCATTTTAGAAACTATGCAGGGAATTTAAATATTAACATAGCAGGTTTGCATTGCAAGGGGATCACTTGTATTCAGTGTAAAGGGCTCCTAGTAATGTGGTAGAGTAACCCAGAGGCAACTGAAGAAGAGAGAAGAAACTATTATAGACATCTGGGGAATGCCTATCTGTTTGGGGCTGTGCTAAAAATTGCATCATGACAACTTAAAAGCAATTGGTTCCAATTAAGTTACATATCTTCTTGTGGATGGAAGTTTCTGCCCCGCCTGGTCCTGCAGCCTTTCTCAGTGAGGCATTTTCATCTTCCTCTGCATCTGGTTGGAGACGGTGTCTGCCTTTCCTCTTCCCAGAATTCTCCTAGACTGGTTGCCCCACCTATACTTCCTGCCTGACTACTAGCCATCAGGGTTTTATGAAAATATTACAACTATCACATTTTTTCAGTGTACAAAAGCAACCCACAAGATTTCCCCCTTTTTCTTTTCAAAACAAGAACCCTGAATCTAATCTCTTTTGTTTAGGCTTTTTTTTCCTGACCATTATTTACTACAACTTGTAACCAACACGCTAAACAAAGACAAACATCCATAATCCATTTTTTTGAGATTGTGGGCATAGTTCTCTGGGCTACTTCCTGCTGACTGGGGGTGCTGATAATCCTATGGGGACCCAAAGAAAATTTAGGATTATGGTCAAGTACTGACTGGAGTATTCCGTGAGGCTGGATCATCTCATCCAGCAGTCTTGAGGATGTAAATATCGGAGGAAACTGCAACAGAAATGTTCTGAAATGTTGGATCACCTGGGCCATTTGCTCCCAATGGAGTTTTTTCAGGGGGTTTTCCTTGATCCAATCTTATTTTTCTTAACTCGGAATGAATCCACAGCCTTTCATTTCCTGTGGAAATAAAAGCAGAACCTCTTTCCCAAAGTAACATATCTTTTNATATATATTCCTGCCTGGCTACTGGTAAATCAGCATTTTTAAAAACTAATATGGGTAACAAAGTTTTGCAGTGTACAAGAGCATTATCCCCTAGCATCTTCCCTTCCACCCAGGACATCAAATCATTTCTTTAAAGCCATTATTTTCATATGGATGCTATGAATTTTGAAATAATGCTCACTTTTAGGACAAAAACATACTTTTGGCAATACTCAGTAGTGCAAAATGTTTGCTGGCTTGCTGGCAAAAGTCTGTTGATTTCACTTTTTAAGGAAGTAGGCATTTAAGAATTTAAAGTTTGTGGCATTGCGTCCTGACAGCTTTTTGGTATGAGAGAAAGAATGGAAACTTTCTCTGTTTGATCCAGAGATGATTCTGCATGAGCCAGTGGCAAGGAGTGGAGACTGGGTTGTTTAGAGATGGAAAGAGCCCCATCATCCTTTGAAGAATAGTTATAGACTTCTGAGTTGTAAATGAAATTGTGGAGGTGAGATGAAGGAACAGCTACTAGATTTAAAAAGGCTTAGTATTTCTTCTCTATGACATTGTCATTGTCTTGGCATCTCAGATGCTGGCAACTCTAGCTTTTATGATGGAAACTGTACAATAATGAAAACTGTAAAATAATGTGAGTTTCTGGGTAGAGACATGGACAGATAGCTATTCACCCCAGGTAGGGAATCAATGACAGGCCAAAGGAAATCACCCCACCCACATCTAATTTAATAAACCAGTAAGTTTATTGGGGTTAGTTAATGGTGTAGAAACTTGGGTGACTCAAAGGCGATGGCATCAGTATAAAGCTCGCGCCCATGCAGGTGAAATCTGCATCAGGAGTGCTTTCCTGACTTGCAGGCATCCAGAGGAGTCTTCTCTCTTACTGCTCACTCCACCTCGAAGAGAGTCCTTATGAATCTTGTGAGTTTCAGGAATGCCTCAATATTTCGGAGATTGTATTCCTTTCCTGGACCTTGTAAATTTCGTTTATTTCCCAAGGGCTAGCAAGCCTTTATTCGGGAAAGGATGTTTCAACTGGAGAGAAATGACTACATGACACAAAATAACTATGGGAGGTATGATTTTAGTCCTGTGGTCTATGAAATTTTTGATAGAATATTAATTTTAAGTGACTAAAATATACCTTTATGCTTTGTATCTTTTTTCTTGAAAAAAGTCATATATTTTGATCATGTTTTCCCTTTCTTCAATTCCTCCAAGATCTTCCAATGTCCTACCCAACTTTATGTTCTTATTCTATTTATTTTTAAAGCAATCAAGCTAGCTCATGCACCAGGGATAGATCCTGGTCCTACTGCCAGAGGTCCCACAGATAGTCCAAGCTTCACCACCATCTCCGATATATGGAGGGCTTAGTTTGGTCCATGGATACTCCACAGCTCTCAGTCTAGAGTTCATTGAGTATCTATGAGTTTGATTCAGCTGTCTCTGTAGATTTCTCCATCTTGATCTTGGCTTTTCTTGCTCATATATTCCCTTTTCCCACTCTTTTATTGAATTCCAAGAGCTCGGTCTGTTGCTTAGTTATGGATTTCTGCATGTGGTTCTATCAGTTAGTGATGATAGTTGGCATTATTCACCAATCTGATTACAGGGAAGGCCAGTTCAGGAACCTTCCCCACTATTGCTAGGAGCCTTAGCTGGGGTCATCCTCTGGGTTGTTAGGAGTTTCCCTAGCACCAGAATTCTCCAAAACCCCATGATGACTCTTTCTATCAAGGTCCCTCTTTCATTACTCTCCCATGCTGTCCTTTCCCCCAGGGACCATCCTGTTCCCTCATGTTCTCATATCCCACCCTCTCCCTTTTACTGTCATCATACCTCCAGTTAAACCAGGAGAGCTCATATAATTCCCCTTTCCAAAGCAACCCATGTGTGCCTCTTAGGGTCTTCTTTCTTACCCAGCTTTTCTGGAGCTGTGGATTGTAGCATGGTTATCCTTTGCTTTACATCTAATATCTACTTATGAGTGAGTGCATACCATGTTTGTCTTTCTGAGTCTGCGTTACCTCACTCAGAATGGTTTTATTCTAGTTCCAGCCATTTCCTTGCAAATTTTATGATGTCATGTTTTTTTTTTTTACAGCTGAGTAGTACTCTATTGTATAAATATGCCACATTTTCTTTATCCATTCTTCAGTTGAGGGGCATCTAGGTTGTTTCCATGTTCTGGCTATTATGAATAATGCTGCTATGAACTTTGTTGAGCAAGTGTCCTTGTGGTATGATTGAGTGTCCTTTGGGTATATGCCCAAGAGTGGTATCGCTGGGTGTTGAGGTAGATTAATTCCCAGTTTTTTTAAGAAACTGCCATACTGATTTCCAAAGTGGCTGTACATTAAGGTTGAATATGGAATTCCATGTTAATGCAGCAAGGAGCAGCTTGGTCCTGCCCCAACTAAATGTGCCATACTTTGTGACTCCCCATGGGAATCCTTACCTGTTGGGAGGAGTGGANGGGAGGAGGGGCAGAAGGTGGTTGGGGGTGTAAAATGAAATTTAATAAAATAAGTAAAAAATTAAAAAATAATAAACAAGTCTAAAACACACACACACACAAAACCAAAATATTTTAATCTTAATATACTCCAAAGTTCAATGTGTTAAAGGATTAGATAATAGTCTGAAGCAACTAGGAAACAGTGATCAGTGAAAGAAAGGATGTTGGACACATGCCCTTGAAGGCAATCTGGAGATGGTGGCCCATCCTTATTTCTCTCTTTGCTTGATAGCTATCAGAAAGGTGGGCAGCTTTTCTCAGCTGTACCCTTTCACAGAAATGCTCTTGCCCAAGGCAGTAGGACCAAGTAACTGTAACTTAATGCCTCGGACTGATACCATGAGCCCAAACACAAGATTCTTCCTTATAAGTTGACTTTTTCATTTCTTTTATCAAAGTGATGAGAATCCAACTCACAAATGGAAAATAAAATACATCCCAACTGCATGCTGCAGTCCTAGCTTGTCTTGGGAGACTGCAACCACTGTGTTTACTCTGTGTTCTCTATCTACACAAGAAAGCAAGGCAGACATGTGTCTAGAATATTCGCTCATGTACTTCTTGGTTGCCTTTCTCCTGGACCTTAGTGTTTCCATGAGAGGGTGCTCTAGTCTTCCAATGTGTTCTTGAATGGATTGCGCCTGACTGATAACCAACAGATAACCAACAGTCCAGTGGCGTCTAAAATACCTAGAGGAAGGGATAAGGAACTGTGCTGTGCTATACCTAGACTGAAGCTTCTCTTCTTCCTTCCTCTCTTCCTGTTTTGATTTTCACTTTGGACATGGCAGGGTCCTTTCTAGCCTTTGTCCTCCCAGCTCTAAATCAGCATGGCTTCATTTCTATAAAGCCACATCGCATGTTTGATGAATTAATTTCAGAGGTGACATGGTGCATGACTGGTAGAAATTGGATTTGTATAAAATTGTCTCCATTTTGTTATGTAGAACATGAAGCAAGGTATGACCATACCTTTTTTTTGCCAATAATCTTTGCAATAAAGAGCTTAGAGTATGATCCCATTATTGGAGTTTGTGTTCTCTGCCTTTTAGTGCATTGTGTAGGGTTATGATACAGAAGACTATAAGGATGCTGAAAATTCGAACTCATTTTTATACAAAGTGCGGCTTGAATCTTCTAAAGAGAAAAATGTTCTTGAAGATGAGATAATTGTAATAGCAAATACTGAAAATCATTCAGCTTTATGTACTGTGCAAAAACTAATGGAGATGTTTTATTATTTTATTTTATTCACCGTAGGAAAAAATTAAGTGCTGAAGGTGGCTAAAACATTAAAATGATTTCCATCTCTCCCTATTCATACCAAGACTTTTCTATTAAGTGTTCATTTGCTCATCTATTTCCCTATGCTCTTCTGTAAAGAAAAGCTTTGGCTCATGGGGTTATATTATCTGAGATATGACTGTCTGCTATGGAGGATGTGGAGAGATGTTATTCCTTTTGCCAGCGGTTGATTTGAGAGATAAAGTGTATTTTATAATAGAAATAATATTGTAAACCCTAGAGAAGGGCAAAGAAGGTATTTGTTGATACTAAGGCACCCCAGTAAGTTTCTAGACAATGTAATTATCTCTAAGTTTTAAAAAATACCGGTCAATTAAGTCAAGATAATCTTTAATGGCAGGCTAAACTGAATATTAAGTGGGCACTGCTGTGTGAGTCAGCTGTTATGTGGATATGTTCCTGCTTTCTTCCCTGGTCTCCCGATCTCATGCTTTCTCCCATCCTCAGTGAGTCAAATATCTGCTAATATTGCAGTGAGGAAAGCAGCCAGAAGCCTGGTCTTCAGTTGCTGACTTAAATATAGCATGCCCTCACCCATGGGTCTCTTTCAAGGATCTCCGAATATATGGAAAATTCCAGAATATATGGAAAATTCCTGCACTTTAAGCAGCATACCCCTCTTAATAGAATGATTCCCTGCTTCTCCATCTCATTCAAATGCTTTGGCCAGTGGATCCGCTCTGTGTGCTTACTGCCTGCCATTTTGACAATGTCGTAGTCATCGTCACTATCAAGGTCTTGCAGTAATCTCTGTGCTTGTCCTCAGGTAGCCCAGTGTTACATCCATGTCCATACATCATCCACCTCACTGTGTCTTGTTATGTAGCATCAAAGGTACTTCATCATTAGTACAGTATAATAAAATAGCGCAATGAAATGATCTCACAAGAAACCATATTCACATAAGATTTATGACAATACACTATTGTAATTGTTTTATCTCATCATTTATTATTGCTTACCACTTTTGGTGCCTAAGTTATAAACTCATGATTACTATAAGGCTGTGTGCATGGGAAACTAATCCTATACAGTACAAATAGGGTTTGGTGCTGTACGTAATACTAGGCATTCATGATGTTCTTGAAACATAACCTGCATATGGGAGTGACCCCCACTACCAAAAGCATTAATTTCTTGCTGACAAGACTTACAATTCTTTCATATCTTTGTGCAATTCATAATATGCACAATGCTGAGTGGAGCAGGAGCAGGGGTGGAGGTAAGGAAGGAGTAGGAAAGAGAGAAGGAAGCTTGGAAAGGAATGGAAGGTTTGGCATGTATGGGTCTGGAGGAACCTTGCCCGAGGCTCTTTTCTAACCTGTAGAATGGGGAAAATGATGTCTGGCTTTATGATGCACCAGGGATCTCCCGACAGAACACTTAGAGGCCGTTTGATGTTGTTAATTATTTCTTTCCCAATTCTTCCCTTCAACAGAAATTTTAGATCATATCCAGAAGTTTCACAAGTTGATCCTTTTTACCCCTCTTCCTCCATTTAGAACTCCCAAGGCCTTAGCATTTAGATGCGTAGGTTAAACAGTGTTAAATTGAAGCTAAGCATCCCTTTGAAGGCTTTGATAGGATCTTTTCACGTGGTCCATGTGGTATGCTAGTGGCCTTTCTCCCTAGATCCAGATCCAGGGCACCCTATTGACAGCTGCAGATCCGTTATGGGAGCAGAGAGGCACCTCCTCCTCCCTCAGCCGTTAAACACCATACCAACTTAGCATGCTCTGTATGCACGTGGCCCTTAGGTGAGGGTGATGCATGTCCTATTAGTGACATGCTTATTTTAATTCAACACTTGCGAAATGTGACAACGTGGATCTGAGTGGGGAAACACGTGAGAAACTGGGGTGCAAGAGAGGCAAATCCAGGCAAGGAAAAATATAAGGCCTCCTGAGTCTCAGAAGTTACTGCTTTTAGGGACTCAGTTTATAACCTAATTTTCAGACATGCATCGTGAAGTATGACTCACCTTCTGTAATATTCTATAAGGTTATTATGTTAAATGTTTCTATCAATCCATGTTCTTTTTTGATCTGTTCCTTTGTGTTTATAATCTGTTGATTCCATCTTAATTTATCACATTTTCATAATACTTAAGTCAAGCATCCTTAGAGAGCATATAAATAGCCCAGGTTTTTATCTTTTTAGACCAATCATTATTAATTAGTAAAAATTTTTCTCTATAAATTTCAATTTATTATTAGTAGCTGGGCACGTGATTGCTTCTTCTGTAGAGACACATGGGGGATTTTACCTTCCCTCCAAGGCCTTTTACCAGAGACAAATGCCAAGCTGATGACTAAAGAATCCTGAAATTCCTTGCTAGAAAAAACAAACAAACAAATAAGACATAAAGAGACATCACAGTTAGCGCTTTCTTGTGCTTTCCTATGCACAGAACGCACCAGAGAAGAGCGGTTCTCCTCTGACTGGATGTTAGAACAGCATGCCTCTTAGGATAGAGGAGCCTGAGGCTTGAAGCCATGAAGACTCGCTGAGCCATTGCCTCAGCAGTGCACAGGAAGTTCACGTAGGCACACAGGAAGTTCACGTAGGCACACAGGAAGCTC